>JALBCR010002326.1:0-112651 GCA_030710515.1 Abscondita cerata | reverse complement strand
AATCTTGAATTGTTTGTCTTTCTTTTATGATTAATTACTGTGTCAATTTGTTGGATCTGGTGTCTCCAGGACAAGTAACCTTTTGATCTCCTGTTGGTCGGTTTGTTTGTCTTTCTTACCCAGTAGGTGGCGCTTTGTTAAGACAGTTTTCTAATTTCTTTCGACGCCCCCAAGGACCCCCCTCTACGACGACGCCGGAAAGCTGCTGTCTACGTAAATAACGCATATTTTCTACCAATCTAATACGCTACGGTTCCCCCGTATTTCCTATTCTTCTTTCTTGGTTTCATCTAAAACCGTCGTTCATTTTGTAAACCTCAACCGTTACCAAGATCTGCACAAGTTCACTGTTCAACTGCATTTGTTCTGCTGTTATACTATTTAAGTTTTACATTGTACTTCTTAAAATTGTAGGATGAGTTAAATAATATTATGAACAAATGTTCTGGGATAGCCGTTGTAAATGAACATATCGGCCAGTCTTTTTTTAAATTCTTTATAATAAAGATGTATGCGTTATTTTTATGATTTTGTTTTTAAGCATCCTGTAAAGGGATGATTGGAGTAGAAAATTGATAAATATGTCCGAATTAGGCCGATTTATTGTACCAGTCTAAAATTATTCTATCATTGCATCGAATCACTCTGGTATCGAAAACAGATGCTGTTGTTAATTTCCCTTTCGGCAGTAAATAGGTGTTTTGAATGTATGAATTTAAATGCCTTCAAAGTCATGTCAATTTTATCATTAGGTACAATGCAGATTATATCATATACAAATTTGAAAATAAATGCAAAAATTAAAAGGTAGAGTTTTATTACTTTATCAACGACGTAATTCCATGACAAGTTGAGCTAGACTACCCATTGGAATGCTTTTAATTGTTTATATATGATTTTTTATTAAAAATTGAAATAACTGTTATCAAAATAGAAATTAATAGTATCCAAGAAAACGTGTTTAGAAAAATTCGCGAAATTGCAAATATAATGCCATTTATCATTGATCCAGTTGTACAACTAGGGTGGTACTAATATTGGTAAAGTCAGATAACATCAAAAGAAACAATGACGTGATTGTCTGGAGATTTGTCTGTTTTTGAATTAGATCTACAAAAGGAAAAGTGTCCTTAATATTAATTCTATCTGGTAGATTATCGAAAGCTTCTGGAAGAAGAAGGGCTATTGATCCAACGATCAATGGGCCTGGATGCTTAATAGGGTTTTTTTGGATTTTAGGTAAACTATAAAGTCTATAAAATGGTCAAAACTTTTCTTTTTACGGCCAAAAATGTATTTATTTTAAACCATTGTGAAACTTTTTATTAATTTGTCCTTGTATGGTAGTAGTAGGATTATCATTCATTATGGCATGAATCGAAGTGTCATTTAGTAATTAATGTGTTTTATTAAGATAAACGTCCTTGTCTAATGCAACAGTAAATTTTGTGTATTTGACAAGATATGGTCATTATATACTTTGTGTCAAAGTCCCCGATGTTCCGGACTCCTGCTAAATTTTTTTATGTGGTTTCAAGAGAGAGGAAAATCAGTTCTTTATAAATATCTCGCAAACTAGGGCGTTTTTTTGAAAAAAATACCGATTAACTAGTTAGTAGCTTAAATAATTTAGAAATATATAGGTGGGTCGGATTTCTCTAAAAATTTAATCTATCTGGTAATCGGGCGTAATATGTTAAAACAGCACACTTAAAAAATTAACCGATTTTAATTTCACACCTTAGGTGAGGTTTTGAAAGTGATTTTGCTTTTAACATAATGTCCCTCATGCCCTTGTCTTATCTCAGTACTGATTTTACACTGTCCTGACTGGCGCTTGGACCGATCCTTTATATTCGTCATGCAAGAGCTGTGCTGTTATATTTGGTTTTTATTTACCTTCTATAATGTTTACGCACTTAATTTATATTATTATATATACAGGGTGTTGCTATGTTTGACCGACAACGCTCTACTCCAGAGAGGTCTTGTAAATTGGTGAGGATTTAGATATTAGCATTTTGATTTATTGCAAATTTTAATTTTTATTTAAAACTTTCAACACCCTGTACTAACAACTAAGCAGTTTGAGGGTTCATGTTCCTATATCAAAATTCACCAATTTACGAGAGCGTTGGTTGTCGGTCAAATATAGCAACACCTTGTATATTGTAAGTTTCAATAACATCATTAAAAAACAAAACTGATATTCTACAACAAACAAACATAGAATATAAATTAAATGTGAAAATTGTGATAAAACATATACAGGACAAACCAAACAATATCTTTATAAAAGTGTTAACCAGCATAAAAACTCAATCAAAACCAAAATAAATTTTCAAAAAAACCACCACATTATCCGGCCATGCTGTTAACCACTTACATAATTTCGATTTTAAAAACCTCAAATGTTAGAAAAAGAAGGTAATTTTTATAAAAGATTCCTTCTTGAAATGATAAACATAAAAAAAATCAATTACAAACTGTACATTGTAAAACTGGTATTGACAATTTGAATTTAATTTACCACAATTTTATTATCTAAAAAAATAAAATATAAAATTTTGGAAAATAATAATAAAAAACTTAGAACTTTAGTAAAAATTTAGACCCTACGAAAAATTTACACTTAAATTAACTATATGAAGTTACTGATTAATACCTAACTTCATTATCAAATCGACGTTTTCTACATTAATACGTATTGAAATTGTCTTTTGATTTTTAAACTAAAAAAAATGAGTGCCTTAAGATGAGGTGTGTTAATTCCACCTCACACAATCTTCTAAGATTATTATTATTTTTGTATATTTGTTATTTCTTCAAAATATTTGTAATTACAGGTGCGTAGAAGATTTTTATTTTTCGCTTACCTAATATTACTCCTTTTGTTTTAGATTGCAGTATTAATTTTTATAATATGTATGTTTGAAAAGCAATCAATGCATTGCGAAACGTCACATCACCTCCGATGAAAAATGTTCGTAATAAAAATTAAATGTTACACTATTATTAGTTGTTATTATCACCTAATATATAATAAATAAAGTATATATCGTTAAAAGTGTTCTCTACATCCAATCAACTCTTACAACATTGTCCAATAAAACATGGAGTGCCGCAGGGATCCATACTTGGGCCAATGCTTTTCTTGGTATACAAACATGATTTACCTGGTTTTCGAAGGATGAAGTCAAATATATACTCTAGGCAGATGATGCTACTGCAAAGATAAAGACTTAATTATCGCTCTCCAACTTCTTTATTTTTTTTATTTTTTTTTTTTTTTTTTTTTTTTTTTTTTTTTTTTTTTTTTTTTTTTTTTTTTTTTTTTTTTTTTTTTTTTTTTTTTTTTTTAAAAATTTTTTTTTTTTTTTTTTTTTTTTTTTTTTTTTTTTTTTTTAAATTTTTTTTAAAATTTTTAAAAATTATTTATTTTTAAATTTTCAAACAAATTTTTTTTAAATATCAGAAACATGAAAAGTGGTTTCATTAGTTTCAAAAATTAAAAATAGAGATATGGCATACACACATACAGGGTGGCCCATTTATTCAACAAAGTCCAATAACTTCTTTAATAAAAAAGATACGAGAATAATATTTGGCAGAGTTATAGGCAGTTATGAAATGCACTTTTTAAAATTATTCACGAGTACACAGGGCGCTCCAAAAATTCAGGACAAACCAAACTTATGTTTTTTTAAATGGAATACCCCATATTTTATTTCAAATTTGTATCCGGCTTGTTTTTTCCAATCTTCCAATATAGGATTTTGTATATCTATACCGTATGTTTCAAAAGTTATGATTTGTTTTATGCTAAAATCGTGTTCAATCGAACGCCCTGTATCTTTTTGGCAGCAAACATTTGATGTGTTCTTTATCGTTATGAAATGCTACTTATAGTTTAATTTTATTTTGTAAAGGGATTTTTTGAAATTCCACTTACTTTATACAAGGCGAGACAAAAGGTAAATCAAAATTTTTTCAATTTTTTTAAATGGAATGCCCTATATTTTATATCAAATTTTTAAAGATATTTCATTGCTCTATCAATTTTATATAGCATTCCCTATACCCAAATTTGCTATTTTAAGAGATATTTCAAGTTTAGTTACGAAACTCGACATCCCTTTAGATTTTAATAATAATCAATATAGTCATGAAAAACTTGATCTAATTGTTATTTTCAGTTACAGTTAATTGAGGTTATCCTATAATTTTGCAATTATAGTTATAATTTTCAAGCGTTATTTAAAAATTTGAAAACATTCTGCCATTTTTAGACAATCTTACGAAAGCCAAAACAATAATTTGAGAACTTGTAAAATTAACAATATTTGATGTATGTCACAAATAGTAAGCCAAGTAAAAAACAAATGAAACAAAAGAATATCTAATAACAAAGTAGTTGTCATTTAAAAAGTTTGTGGTTTTGTAATACTTTTCCTCGTTAATTCTTTATTTTTGAATATTGTGAAGATTTTGAAATGAATTTTAGTAATGAAGAAATGACTGACATGATTTACACACTTGGTGCTAGTGATAAAAATGCGTTATTAGCTCAGAGACTTTATAAACAACGTTATCCAGAAAGAAGACAACCAAGTCGAAGAGCTTTTTGAAAAAGTGATGGATAGGTTTGATAGAACATTTAGTGTTAAACCCAAAAAGAAATAGAGAAAAATGTCCGAACGGAAGAAAATGAATTTCAGGTACTTCTTGCCGTAACACAAGATCCGCATATCAGCCACCGCCAAATCGTTAGAGAAATGCCTGAAGTAAGTCGGACCTCTATTCAGAGAATTTTAAAAAGTAACCATCTGCATCCTTATCATATGCAATTGATGCAAGAACTTAATGACCAAGACTATGAACGAAAGATTAGTTTTCTGTCAATGGGCTCATCAAAAATTATTGAGGATCAAATTTTTCTAATCTAATTTTTTCTGTGATGAGGCCACATTCCATAAAAACAGTAATGTCAATAGACATAACTTTCACTATTATGCTGATAGTAATCCGCATTTTTAAGAATGCGTTCTCAAAACAGATGGTCGCTGAATGTTTGGGGAGGAATAGTAGAGGAATATGTCGTTGGTCCTTATTTTTTGAGGAGAAAGTAACTGGGAATGTTTATTTAAATTTTTACAGAAATCACTTGACTCATTTATTAACTGTTGTGCCAGAAGAACATCAAGAGCAAATGTGGTTTCTCCACGATGGTGCTCCTGTCCATTCTACAAGGCCTATTATTGAGTTTTTAAATCAAAATTATCCAAATAAGGGGGCCAATTCCGTGGCCACCTAGATCTCCTGACTATACAAAAATGGATTTTGGTATTTGGGGATATGTAAAGTCAGAAGTTTACAAGACCGCTCCTACCACAAAAGAGGACATGAAAATAAGAATCACGAGGTGTTTCCGAGGCGTAACAGTTCAAATGTGCCGAAATTTATCTCGATCTTTCCAACATCGAATGGAACTGTCGATTGAGGTTAGAGGACGGCACATCGAACATTTAATTAATTGAATAAATTGCTTATTTATTTTATTTATTTAATTAATCTTTATTTGTTGTTGTATGTTTATTGTTTCTTGTTAGTTATTGTTAAGTCGTTTTCTTCTTTTTATTATCAATTATAAATATTTTAATAACATACTTCCATTGTTTCCTAAACTAAGCAAAACATTTTAAATTTTTATGGTTAAATTTTAAAATTAAAAATTAGTAACATTGTATGGTGACTGTTGAAACATGCCACCATTTTTAAATAACGCATGAAAATTATAAGTATAATTGCAAAATTATAGGGTAACCTCAATTAACTGTAACTGAAAATAACAATTGGATCAAGTTTTCATGACTATATTGATTATTATATATAAAATCGTGGCCCGGTTTGTCTGTCTGTCTGTCTGTTCGTTCTTCTCCTCCGAAACGGCTAAACCGATTTCGGAGATCGATACGTCAAATTGTTTGGGAGGTCCAGGCGCTGATCTTAGGCGGGGGCACAAGTTGAGCTGACCTTTCACCCCTGACCTGGAGTGGTGACATAGGCATGTTATATATCAAAGTGTTCAGGATGTCAAGGGGAATGTTTTAAGATAGGTCCCAAGTTGACCTGACCTTTGACCTCTGAACTGGAGCAGTGACCTCACGTTTTTAATTTCAAATTTGTCTAGATTAGCCCCATTTTCAAATGGGTTTAGTTACTAGTGCTACATAAAATTGATAGAGCAATAAGATATCTTAAAAATTTGATATAAAATATAGCGCATTCCATGAAAATAAAATGTAAAAATTTTTGATTTACCTTTTGTCTTGCCCTGTACAAAGTGAGTGAAATTTCAAAAACAAGCTGGATCCAAATTTGAAATAAAATATGGGGTATTTCATTTAAAAAACGTAAGTTTGGTTTGTCCTGAGTTTTAGAGCACCCTGTGTACTCGTGAATAATTTTAAAAAGTTCATTTCATAACTGCCTATAACTCCGCCAAATATTATTCTCGTATCTGTTTTATTACAGAAGTTATTGGTCTTTGTTGATTAAACGGGCCACCCTGTATGCCCAACAAATATTTAAATAACACCAAATGACTAGATTCAATGATATATACATTAAATTTAAAAAGACAGGTAGACAACAAAAATAATTACACCAGGACAGAACATAGATCATACGACAAATGCTAAATCGGGAAATACACACGTGACTTAATTCACCGTTTGCTTTTTGTCGATCATGTACGCATTTGTCGAATTCGTATTTCATATCTTAAAACAAATTGTAAAGAGGACTCTAATCTTTTAAAAGGAAACCTTACCCTAACCACTAAGAGACATCACCCATACCGTCAGTATTACACTACTAGGTAGATAATTTTTAATTCTATAAAATATATTATTATTAAAGTATTTTCTGTCTTACTGACATCAGACTAAAACTTAGGAGCCTACAACTTGGTATGTTAACGTAAGAGTGAAAATACTATTTTTTGAAGCAAAGATAACAGCTGAAAATTTCAAAATGACAGCTGGTTGATAATTTGAAATTTTTTATGAAAACAGAGGTGGCGTGATACCTCGTTGTGAAGGTATTTTCATTATTGAATCAACCACGGAATTTGAAAAAAAAATGAATGACTCGTATTTACATTTCTATAAGAATTTTTTTTTTCAAAATGTCTCCAGTTGTCATTTTGACACCTTCGTCTGTCATTTTGTAATGCCCAGAAATAGTATTTTTACTCTTAGCCGATTTTGAGAAAGGCGTTTTGTGTCGCACGACATACTCGTTGCGTTCCTAGCTCTATTCAATCAAAAGGAAGCATTTATGCACGAACGTGCCTAAATTTATGTCTCCAAGAGCCGCAGTAGCCTAGGCATCCGCGACAGAATTTTGAAGATGACCGAACCGAATAGTCGTGCAACAGATTTGGATGCTAGACAGTTCTTTGGACATTCAACTTTTAATTGAATATGTGAGGTCCCGAACTGATGATGATTCCAAGAACAGAATATATGAGTAATCAGCAAATGTTGTGTCTTACGACATCTCGTGTAAAAGCATTTTTCTTAGTTTATACTAATCATACGTTTCAATGCCTTTACACGAAATGTCGTAAGACACACATTTTGCTTATGTTCATTGCTCCACGAGAGTTTAAAAGACCAACCGCCGTCTTGTACAGTTGTATATCGCACTTAAGTATACACCTTGATGAGCTCATAATAAGAGCGAAATGCGGCATCAGGTGTTCTTTCGTTGCGTGTTATGCTTCTGTACAAGTTTTTACTTGGCTTTATCGACACACGTGCGTTTCAAGCATTAAAGCTGTTGCTTAGATAGCGATATGCACGTTAAACGCACACATGTCGTTACAATTAACTGTTGGCATTTTTCTTATGAGTAATCAAATTGACTGAAATTTCATACGTGCGTTTAAAGCGAGCCGCGCGTCAACTAACGCAGTAAAAACGCGTGATGCGGGACGCATACTGGAACGTGCGATACAAAACGTCGGGCTTAAAATCGGCCTAAAAGTAAAAATACTATTTCTTGACATTACAATGACAAGCGAAGATGTCAAAATAACATTTAAAAAAAAATTCTTATGGAAATGTGAATTACGAGTCATTAAATTTTTTTCAAATTCGGTAGTTGATTCAATAATGAAAATACCTTCTTTAACTTTAACACACAAAGTTGTGCGACGGGTGTTACCGTTCAAAAGTTAAAGAGGGGGACACTTTTGGTCCTCACTGTATTATACCTGAATTCAGTGTAATTCAGAACAATGGGTAACCGATAGGTAAAATATTCAGTAAATGCGTGTCTTGCGACATCTCGTGTTAACAAGGACACGTGTAAAAAATATAAACTAGTAAATGCCAACAATTAACTGTAAAGATTTGTGTGCGTTAAAGTCAATAGCGCCATCTAAATTCCATCGCTTAGATGGCGCCATGCACTTTAACAAACACAAGTCTTTACAGTTAACTGTTGGCATTTACTTAGTAAAATATCCACTTATGTGTATTTTAATTCTGTATCTACAAAAAAAGTAATAGTAATAGTTGCACCCTTGTTAAAAAGTGGTGTAATAGCAATAAGTGACAATTAAACTGCAAGGAGACTGAAATGATGCATTAGACTTTATAATGAACAAAACAACAATAGGAAAAATAACATAAAATTTTTAGGGTGTAACTTAGACTCACGTCTGATTTTTAGGTTCAATGAGAAACGTCACTCACTGTAAATTGAGTGAAGGCAACACACAAATTAAGTGACTTCCCATTTGTAAATTGATAGAGTTGCTTAATTTGAGTGCCTTCTTCACTCAATTTAAAGCTGAGTGACGTTTCTCGATTTGAGCAATAAATGAATAATAATAAAATAAATAAATAGAGGCGTCTCTCGGATAGTACTACTGTTAGTACAGTAAAAAGTGCTTACTCTTCGTTAATACATAGGTGCTATATCCCTTGCTATTATAACTTGGGGTTATTCGTCACATTTACGGTATGTATTTAAGATCCAAAGAAAAGCAGTTCGTGTTATTGCGGAACTTAAGGCGGTCTGACAATTTTATAAATTTGATACAAAATTTTACATTCAAATTTACAGTGTAAAATATGTTTTAATTTTGATTTAAATTTACATTATAAAATTTATCTGTCTGTTACACCTTGTAAATTTTGTAGTAAATTTCAGGTAACCCCGGCGCAACGAGTTGCTGTTTGGGAAATTCAATTTTATCGCGGTTTCCCTCCATAAATAAAACTTCCCTCTTTGGCTATAGTTGACCTATTTACCGTGTGCTTAATTTTTGTAAATTTATAGTTATTTGTTGTTGTTATTATCGTTAAGTTTTATTGTTGTTATTTTTTGAACAATTATCTATATTAATAATAGTTCTCCTGGTGTTCTCCTTCTACACACCGTGGGGTGTGCCTGACCTCAAGTTGTGATAGCTATATTTCTTGGGCGTGCCTCCGGGCCAAACGACGTCTAATAAAAAAAAACTTTTCTCCACTAATGTGAGTGGCGCCTGGGGGAGCGCTTGTTTTTTAAATACCTTAAAATGACAGGCTGACCAAGACGGTTTCAAATATGCATGACAAAATTGTTTTAAAAATACCTGAAAAAGTTGAGTAGTAAAAAAACAGGATATTGTTATTAACAGGGCTATTAATATGCGTTTTCAATCAAGTCGTCCGCCGGTCTGTAGACCGGTTTTTAATCTAGTGAACAATAATAATTTGGCCATAATGTGCTCCGCTTGCTGCAGTTTCTATAGTAATGGTATCGAGTATGTTACTATTGAAGAAGAAGAGGTCCATTAAGCGTCGAGTGTGGTGTAGGGAATGGTTGCAGCGTCGAAATCAAGTCAAGGACGTCTTAAGCACGTTAAATGCTGAACTGCTACAGGAAGATTTGGTGTCCTACACAAATTTTCTTAGGCTCAATAGTGAGCAGTTTGAATATTTGCTGTCAATAATAGAAATAATAGATTGCGAAACAAGTTACTTTCATGAGAGAGTGTATTCCTGCTAGAACCAAGTAAGTGAAATGGTTTTCACACATAGTAATATGTTATAACTTAAGTTTTTTGAATGTTAGGTTAGAAATTTTTTTGATGTTTCTTTCTACGGGTGAAACGTTCAAATCCGTGATGTATTCAACAAGAGTACATGAAACCACAATAGATCGCTTTATACCTAGAGTGTGTATGGCGATTATTCGCAAATTAAAGCCTGTTTATGTAAAGGTAAATTAGAATCGCACAACATATTTAAGTTGCTTGAAATAATCACTGCTTATTATTACAGATACCAAAAACTCTAGAAGAGTGGAAGCAAATTGTAGCTGATTTTAATGCAATGTAGCAGTTTCCATTTTGTGACGGGGCTCTTGATGAGCAACGCATTACATTTCGAACACCAATTTCAAGTGGCCCATATTACTATAATTATAAAGGTGTAATGTGCTATTGGGTTTATCTGATGCCAAATACCGGTTTCTTTATGTTAACATAGGCGTTAACGGACGGATAAGTGATGAAGGGGTCTTTTGTAACAGTAAACTAGCAGAGGCATTACAGAATGGTTCCCTTTATTTACCAGACCCTGAAGTATTACCAGGGGTCAACAAACGATTACCATACGTAATTGTTGCCGATGATGCATTTCCACTTTCAACAAATATAATGAAACCATATCCTGACCGAGGTGTTAATCACGACTCAAGAATTTTTAATTATAGGTTATCCTGAGCTAGAAAAATAGTAAAAAACGCATTTGGTATTTTAGCAAATAGTTTTCGAATACTCTTGCATCCTATTGCTCTAAGTCCAGCTAAAGTGGAGCTAATAACGTTAACCTGTGTAGTATTGCATAATTACCTGACCACTGAAAATCTCATTGTTACACTTTGATAGAAGGTCTCGCACGAATAAATCGTCAATGTTGTAACCGAACAGCTGATAATGTTCGAGAAATTTGAGATAGTTTCTAAACATATTTTAATTCTCCTAACGGAGCTGTTGAGTGGCAGGAAAATGCAATAAATAGATTTAATATGTACATAGTGGTTTTAATTACAAAAATATAACGCATTAAAATAATTATAATTTATTACTTTTTTTAATTGCTGCATATAAAATTTTAACAATCTCTTTTTCTATCTCTATCCTTACATTTTCGTTTCTAATTTTTTTTAATTTGTCTATAATAAATTTTGCCAAGGCATCTTCATCATTGTTAATTTTATTAGCAGATTGGTTCAATTTTGTTATCGTTGCAAGAGTTTTCGAAGTTTCCTGCATTAAATATATGTCTCCACGATCGTGTTTAACATTTTTCCTCATTTTTTTTTGGCCTTGCTGTGGGGTAGATGAAGAAGTCGAAGGAATGTCCTCAGTCTCCTTTTGGGACAAAAACTCCCATTCAAAGATCAACCACATATTCTTGAGAAGTTTCCATCTCCTCTTCCATCTAATCGATTGCAGATCGAACCTGCACATGATCTAACAAGAAAAACATCAATTTAAAGTACCAAATCGTTGGTGTATAAACCTGTAACAAATAAAACAATGACTTAATCAGTTTTGAATTTTCTCACTTATTGCCTTACGCTATTATTCTCATCGTCACCAGCCCCACTCCATCAACTACTGTTCCATTTTCTATATTCCACTTGCAAGATAGATTTCAAGCCATTAAATTTTGCTTTTATGTCCCCTATTGAAACATTTGGTTTAATTAATTGTAACGCTTCTTGAATATGTTGTAGGGCAGTTTGCCGGGCATGGTTATTTTTATATTGTGGTGACTTCACCGCATATAAACAGGGGTACTTTTGTACCTCTTCTATCAATAGTTGACAGTGTTCTTTTGACCAAGACATTTTAGTGGTCAACAATGTGAATGAATTACCACAATAAATATAAACAACAATATCAAAATAATTAACAAAGATCAACAATTAACAAACAAAATAACAAAAAACAGACAACAAACAATTAATGAAAACTATAAATCGAGAACAAAGGTGACCACCGTGGCTACAATTTACAAATGCGGAACATATCCGTATGGACCACATTAACCAAACCGAACTTCACCATTATCATTAACCTGTGGTTTGGGTACAGGTTTGGGGTTTAGGATGCTACGTAAAGGCGGGAATTTTAACAATAGGCGGTGTTTGCTGTACTCATTTTTACTAGAGTACTTTGTAGAATTCTAAATACATCCAGAAGTACGTATGACACTATGCAAAATTTAGAATGTAAATTTGTTTGTAACTACCGTTGAACCAATTTAGGAAAACCAGAAAAAAGTTGCTTTGTAAGATTTTTTATAACTATATACTTTTATTAAGTATTTATATCATATTATATTTTATAGCTATTTTTTTTGACGACTGTAAATACAATTTGAATAATTATCACAAATAAATAAATAATGTATTTAACAATAACATAAAGTAAAATAGAAATTCATCACTTCAAACAACAAAATTAACATTTCATAGGCTTTATCGCGAAAGTGTTTAATTTAATTAATATACGTTGCGTAATATGTATTAAAATTTTTGAATTTATGTATTCTTAAATGTTTTCCCACAAACGCGTAGTTAATTGCTTAATTTGATTTACATACATTAGAATTTGTTGAAGTAGTAATTAAAGTAAAATCGCAGTTTATATAAAATAATCAAGTTCAATTTGAATTTTTCAGAAATTTATATACATATTTATAACCGTTTCACGTAAGCAAGTATTTAAATTTTATGTAATTCAAACAATAATTTACATCCATATATAATAAAAAATTTGTTTATCATTCTGATGATTATTGTGAGAATTAATCTTCAATCATAAACAATAAAATTACTAATTAAAATTTAATTTAGTTTGTGTGTCCCACATTTGAATAAAATCGATTCGGAACTTTTTTTTGAGCTTTTTTTGTGAGAGACAGTGTTATTTTTGGTTATTTTAGTTGATGTTTTAAGCCTTTTAATATTGGCAATTCATCAACAACAGCGTTTTCAAGCGCATAAAAATAGACAATACTGCACTTGTAGTGTAGTTTTTGTATTTTTGCGTCAACACGTAGGTATTTACTATTAAAAAAAAACTAATTAGCGAATAATGTTTTAGTTTATTATAAAAAAGTTAATTGGGCAGACTGCTGCACAAGAAAAATGATCAGAAATGTTCAATGTCCATTAATAGTTTATTAATCTGAATTTGTTATGACATTATATAAACTGGTTTCACACAAAACTCTCACAGAGTGATAAATAAAATAGGTCAATTCATTAATTAACATTAAAATATATAGTTAAATTTAAACTAGGTTGAGAAAAGGGCGCAAGTTTGCAGTCTCGGATGGCAAATTATTGTTTGATAATACAACATTTTTGGATGTATTAATTTAGTTTAACGTGCATGAAGTGGCGCATGTGTGCTTGTGGCTTTGTGAAAAACAACGAGAAAGAGAGAAATATAATTGTAAGGAAGAACCAAGATGAGATGAAAACCCATGCAGCGTGTTTCGGGAGTTTCAGTCGACTTTCGTATTTAACTTATGTCGGCTCTGAAATTGTGCTTGTGCCGCATAAGTATAATAAAATATTGTCGGTTTGAATAAAAAATACCTAGTTAATTTATTAAGTGATAATTTTTTGTACGAGAACTAGTTTTAACAAGCAGTTTCTGATTTCCTTCGTCAACGTGAATACTGTAAGTACCTTAATTATTTAACAAAAAAATTAAATACACAAACGTATACTTAAATATTCGAATAACTGCGCAACTTGAAACTTATTAAAACGTTATCAACTATTTATTTTTAAAGTTTCGCTTTTAATCAAAGTTTTAAAAAAATTTTGAATGTATTGTTTTCTAAGGTACTGTTTAATAAGGGTGGCATTAAATACCTAAAGTAGGGTGGCATATTAATTTAAGAAAATACTTTAGATTTTATAGTTTACTAATTGTGAATTTGTTACGATACTATTCAAAATATTATTTAGAATTTAAATTTAATTCTATTAAAAGAAAATTTAAATTGTAATTAAAAAAGGTTTTACAACTTTTTTGTGAAATCCATTTCTTTTACTTATGTGCTTTACTCGAATGTGATTAGTCTTTGTTTCATAAATACTCTATTCAGTTTTATCTTTTTAAAAAATTGGGTTTAACTTTTCTACATTCTATCAAATTATGTTGTTTTGTTATATGATTAAAAAATTTGAAAGTAACCAAATTGGTGTTGAATCAGTGTTTGATGATTGCGCGAATAAATCTAATATTCAACACAATCGGCAATCACACTATTATTATGCATACGTAAAGTCTACATAAATTGTTAGAAATATTGGCAGGTCAATCAATAAAATATTGTATACTATGACTAAACCCTTTAACGAAAAAAGTTCACATAATGAAATGCGTCTTGTTGCACAAACTTTTCAAATATCTTGATCTGTATTGTGGTTCATCATCATACTATATTGTTTTCACACTATTTTTTTATGCAATTAAATTACAAATTGATAGCACAGGTTGCGGTATTTACAAGTTACAAGTGTTTGGTTTCAGTTTACCTGACAAAATTACGGATACGGTGGTTTGAGAGTGCCACACACAGAAAAAACTTTTTAAAAATAAATTCATCAAAATGAAATATAAAATAAACAAAAAAAGTTCTGTAGACACAAGGTTGTTGAATAATACTTTGTAGAACAGAACTTCTTATTTATCTGTTGGGTATGTGTATCTGTTCACACAAACACCTGAAAACACTTTTAGTTATGTAACTGTTTTGCATACATACCTGTAAATTACTCGTAAGCAATGATTTTATTGAATCACTGAATTCACAAACAGTTTAAAAGTCATAAATACCAAATTTAGAGATAATTAAAAAAACTTCTTAAATTTCTTAAATATGTTTCTGCGAACTCCTGAATTTACTAGGACATGTAATAAGTTAATAAGACCTATAGAAAGAAATTACTGTAGGTTATGCCAAAAGAGTGGAGTGTTTCTGTATTAATCACAGAGTACTTTTCCAAAATTTTATTACTAAAGGGAGTATAAATAAATTTATTTAAGACTAAGCAAAAGTAGTGTGTGAAATAAATTTTTTTCTATAATAAAAAATTGAAAGTTAGTAGTCTTCATCCTTTTAAACGGTAGGCCAACCTAGAATGTTGTTCTAAAAGTTTTAGGATTCTTTGTTGTGGTCCACAAACTTATGGGCCTTTGGATATGCTTGATTTTCTTCACAGAAATTGAAACTTTTCAGTGGAAAAGTATAGTAGAAAGTCCCCAATATTTTCTTCGGCTACAATCACACTGCCACTGTCTGCACTGAACAAGAAGTAATGAAATCTTGAGATATTAAAGCGTTTGTTTACACTTCTTGGCAATGATCTGGCACAGGTTTCCACTGAAATTACATGTTTCTTGAAGTATTTGCTCCACCAGTTCAAAAAGTCTTTGATATGTAAAAAGTCTACGCTTTGGCAAAACATCTTACCATAATTTCAACATATTACTTTAGCGTTTCTTTAACATACGCTTTATCGTTCCAAAGTCCCTGTCGAAGCAAAAATAAATGCCCTTCGATTTTCTGGAATCGTCCAGAGTTTACGAGGGCCGAGCAAAAACGGACAACAGCATGATTTTTATTTTGCCAGGGGCAATTATTGCAAAATAGCTGTAATTCCGTAATGTTATCAACATAGCTGTTAAAGAACTACAACAGAAATGGGTTTTTTCATCGCTTGGCCTTCATGGCAAATGAAAAAACTGCCTTCAGTTTTCATATTATGCACACCATACACGCTAGCAGTCAAATGGGATCAATAAAGTAGGTCTTGATCAAGACTTCGGGGCAATTGTAAATTTTGCATATAGTTAACAGAAATAGAAAGTACATTATTGCGGTGCTGCCAAACTGTTTTCCAAGTTTTGCGGCATTATAAAATTTCTTAGATCGTCTTTTGTGAACCAAAAGTTTGCTACAGCAACTGCTTTGGCCGTATCGTTAAGAGATTTTTAGTTTAATAGAGAGATGTTCACACTCATTACACACAACCAACTGTGGTCTTTCAAATCACAATTTTAAATTTTGTCTAAATACTTTATTATAATGCTTAATAATAAGACTACTTTTCGCAAAAAAAAATATAAATATACATACCTAAAATAGGGTTCTTTGCTTTCTTCTCTGGTCGTTCGGTGCGCGTCCTGCTTGTAATAAAACTCGGATATACAAACCACAGAACGCATTCCTGTAAACTTCTCGTCTATCATTGCCAACTAGGAGGTTTTTCATCATGCTTACGCAATGTAAATTTAAACATTTTTGCATTTATATCATGACTAGATTTCTCCGTTTCACAAGTTTGGGCGAATCTTCGTTCTACCCATACCTTTCTTCTGGGAAACATCGGATTACCGCGCGGTCATTCGAAAAATAGTTTCTGTCTTTTGCTTTTTCTTTACCTGATCATCTACGTTTAATCTGATTACAAACAATGAAACTTGTTCAATTTTAGACGGAAACTTATAAAAATGATAAAAATCTTTTTTTCCACATTGAGAAGCTTGTGAATGCATTTCTTCTTGCACCAACAATCGCAAGTTTTTCTGCAGGAACTAAAACATTATTATAGTTGGTGTAGGCTTCTCCCTGCACATGAGCTTTTTTGATATATTTTATAGAATTTATCTCTTTGAACCCTTTTTTTAGACGTAGTAACTTATTTCTTCAAGATCACCAATTACTTTAAAAACGTTAAATCTGAAAATGCCACTTTGCACAATTAACTTTTAAGACTTACTTAGTTTTTACCTTCAAAACTTTAACACCAATATTACTTTTGTACAGTTGCAATAATTATAAATTAATTAGTGGCCTGGGGCACGCCTATGAGACAGCATGCATTTTGAGTTATTGCAGGCATTTTAAAAATCGTAAATTTGAAATAACTAAAATTGAAATCTTTGAAAAAATGAATGGAGATCGTTTTGCGTTAATTGTTTATATACACCTAACCTCATAAAAAGCCAAAATAACCAAACAAAAACTATCAATTATCATTTCGCCTACGATTACTATAAATGTATAATAAATCTTATATAAGCGTCGGACCGCTTTCTTATATGCAAACAGAATACACACCATAGACAAGACCCCAATTAGCTCAGTTGTTAGAGTGCTAATAACGCTAAGGTAGTGGGTTTGATCCCCCCATAGACTAAATATTTTGTGATTTTTTTTATAGAATTCATCTCTTTAACCCGTTTTTTAGACAATAATAGTTTCAGGCATCATTACTTTAAGATATCAATTACTTTAAAAACGTTAGATCTGAAAATGCCAATTCGCACAATTAACTGGTTAAGACTTACTTAATTTTACCTGGGGCGCGCCTACGGCACTCTATGCATTTTGAGTTATTGCAGGCATTTTGAAAATCAAAATTTAAAATAAACTAAGGTTGTAATCGTTTATATACACCCAACCTGATAGAAAAGGAAAATTACGATAAGTAGTCAAACAAAAACTATCAATTATCATTTCGTCTGCAAACACTATCAATTTATAATAAACCTTGTGTAAGCGTCGCAAGAGGCCGATTGACTCCCCCCATGGACCAAATATATTTTTATATAGGAACTGTGGCTAAGAAATAAAAGGAGTGATCACCTGACCGGCTTCACAGGTCAAACACGTACTAATAAATACGATGTTAAAGCTGCTGATGTTCTGCACTCAAGAAATATGTCGTGGTCTTATTATATATGTTACTGTGAAACACCGAAATCCGGTAAATGTCGAGATACACCGGTGAATGTCAACACTATCTAAGTTGTTTGGCATATGTAAAAATATCGATCAAATAGCATTAGATTGAACTTCACCATGCGCTTATGGTGTATGTTCAAAAGAAACCTTTTTCTAATAAATGAAAACAAAAATAAATTTACATGTTGTATTTATTTATTAAATGGATAAGGAAAAAGTTTTCTAATAAACACAAAGAAATAGTCAACCTTAAAACAAACAAACTAAATAATACAACTAAAATAATATCAATACAATCGACGTACTCATACAGTTCAATTTTAAACTGAAATATCAGAAACCAAGACAATGTATGACAATGTTATTTATTACAACAACTTAAATTACCATGACACTTAGAATTGCAAAAAATCCCGTTGCTTTTACAGCTGCATTTGGCCGTGGAACACTTTCTTTTGCAGTTACAACGTGTATAGTCTTGCGTTTCACTTTTTAGGTTAGTAGAAGCTGCTTCTCTTAGCGACATTTCTTGAGTCGAAACCTCATTCATGAAAAGTATCTTTTCTTTACAAATTGCAAACTGATTACGGGTTAAAAACTGCTTTAAGGTACCATTTTTGTTTGAAAGTTTGAATCCTCTATTCCAACCACAATTGCTAACACATTTCTGGGATCTGTACCACCACGACGAAATTTTCTCTTTGACGTTCGCAATATTTTGGTGGTTTGAAGTAAAATATTATCTTTTGCGGTTAATCTCTTTAAAGAAATTAGTTCGTGTTGTTCATTTAGTGCTTAACATGGAGACGTGTTAGATCGGTCAGTGCTCGAGATGATGATGTGTTAGGTTTTGGACCAGACAGCGCTTGAAATGAAGATGTGCTAGGTTGCAGATCACTTTCAACAGTATTTTGGTTATTTACGTTGTTTCATCTGAAACATGGTGATCAATATGGACACTACTTAAATTTTCTTGAAAAGTATTAACATATGCTTCTAGCTGTTCATCGGTTTCAATGTTTGTTATTTACTCGCGAGGGAGAGATGAGGTAGCTATACCTATTTTTGGTTTAACGCCAAATAGGACTTCATATGGAGTCTGACGTATTCATTCGTGATTTGTAGTGTTTTTGGCAAATTGAACAAACAGCAAACCTTCTGACTATTTATCTGAGTCATTATCTTGCATCCACGCTTATTACATATTTTGTATGTCTTGATTGGCTTTTTTGACTGAGTCTTGTGTTTTACTGCGACGAGGTTTCCCGTGCATTATTTTAACATTTTTCCAAATAGCGCATAGTTTACATATGACTCGATTACTGAACTCTCTACTATTATCCGAATGCAATATAGCAGAAACACCAAATGTTACAAAAATATGAAGAAGGTGATATGCTACTTCTTTCGCTCTTTTGTTTTTTAAAGATTGTAATTACACAAACTTAGTTAGATAATCTTGATATAGCATTATAAACTTGTAATCGCTATCCTTGTGTGATTGTAAGTCCATCAAGTCAACTTGGCATTTTCTTCCATGGCCTATTCTTATGTGAGTTTCGGAAAGTATATTAAACAACTCATCATTTGTAACGTAATATTGGATATTTGTTTCTCCTGGTTTCAATGGCACAATTAACTTTTCTTCATCGCTAACTTTCAAAATGTCAAAACGTTTTAAACGTCTGTAGTCCAAAGGTGTACAGCACTTACTTTTAGCTGAAATCACTTCAGAAACGATTTTAGGTTACCTTTCTTGCAAAAAGTAAAAACAATTGTCTTCCCGCTTACTTCTAATTAAGGTATGTGACTTTTCAAACAACTGATCACGATTCACAAAAATAGCCATCGAATACTAATTATTACTTGTAATAAAACAATTCAATTAGCAAGCTTGCACGCACGCTATCAAATCTCTTATTAATATGTTATGACTTGTGCGAACGCACACCTACTCTCGATTCATTTTTTTTTACTCTGCATTCATATTGATTAGTCAACTGATGAATGTTTACGTAAGTGCTGAGATCAATTATTGTTCATGATTGTCTGCTCTTTAGGAGCTAATTTATTTTTGTGACTTAACGCATGCGTAGCATGCTGGCTTTTGTCTAGTCTTACGTAAAGACTGACTAAACCAAATCCAAGCTACCCGGAAACCAGTTACGACCTGTAGTTTTCGACATTTACCGAAGTTCATTTGAGTTTGTCGACATATACCGGTAAGAGTTCGAATGCATAATAAAAATAATAATTGTTCGGTCTTTCACAAAGACTTTTGGTGTTTGTCGACATTCACTGGTGATTGCAGACATTCACTAATTTCGGACTTTCACGGTAACATATACATTTCAGATATTTGACTAAGGTTGTTTTTGGGTCCAATCAAGCTACGTTTTTTATGCATATTATCTAATGTGTAACTCAAATATGATAAAATAATATAAAAAGGGTTTGCACGCTAGGTCACGGGGAGTGGGATGGGTTGCTGGATGATTTCCTTTCGTAAAAATATTGTGTTTTAATAAATGTGGCCGAAACGCCAATAAAACAATCAATAAATTCGTCAAAAATCGGTAGGCCGTCCAACAGAAACACGACGTTAATATAGCTTCAAGCCCTTTTTCACCAGAAGCCAAAAAAAATTAAATGTATTATACAGTACAAATTTATAAAATTGATTATATTAAAACAAAAAAAATAGTTTATAACAAAAAATAATATTACTAAAATATCAACTGAGATACATTACTAAAATACACAAGCTCGAAACGAAATTATTTTGTTGTTACAAACTGTTAAATTATGTGTCTTGCACTTTTAATTAAACTTACGAACGATATGCAGAATAGGTCTGTATAGAAAAGTTAATGAATCGCAAAATACGTTGATTTAGAATAACTGTTTGCGACAGTTAATTATTTCAAAGTTTTATGGTAGGTTTGTTTTACATAAGGAAGACAAGATGTCTAAGTACCTGGTGGTCACCGATTCTCTGTGAATCCGGGCTGGAATTCGTTCGTTCGGTAATACAGAAAATGAAATGATCGAATAAACATATTTCTTTTAATAAAGCCAAAATTGGGGCGTCATATGAAAACGGATTTTTTTAGCGAAATCCAACAATAAAGAATCTGAATCTGCACTTAAAACTACAAAACAAAGCTTTTACTTAATACCCTTCGAAATGTTGATAATTCAATTTCTCTTAACCTTAACTCATCTTCATGAACTTAACTTAACTTAACTTTACGTACTGGGACGCAACTGTCAAAACCTCTCGCTGACTACTGAACTAACATTAACAACATCTTTTTTACCTTGTCTAGAAAAATTAAGACGCAATATCTTTAACTCTAAACGAGTATCGGACAAGTTGCTACTTGAAAATTCGACTAAGATAGAAATTTCTATGAGGGCATGTACGGAAAATAATTCTGAAAACAAATAATTGCGTGAATCGGAATTTAACACACACAATCCTTCTACAACAAACAATTTATTAATGAAAATTCAAACGAAAGCTACAGATTTTTTTTTGTATGGCAATTCTTAGATAAGATAAGATAAGATAAGCTTTTATTGGTTTGATATTTGTAGAACAAAGTGAACATAAACAAAATCGAAACAAGTCATAGAAAAAACACAATATGAAGAAAGTCGTTAATATTATACAAAGCGCTCTCAAGTAATAAGTTTTCAATTTTTTTTAAACTGTTTGAACTTAAATTCTCTTTAAAATTGATTGGCAGGTGATTATAGAATTTACAACAATTATATACAATGTTGTTTTAAATTTTGACTATTTATGATTTGGAATTGTGAAATTATTTTTATTTCCATTTGAGTACAAATGGTAATCATAGTGTCGTTTAAAAAGGTATGAATGTTTATAGGCAAATAAAATTACGTCATAAATGTAAATACTATATACCGTCATAATTTTATGCTCTATAATAGTTATTTATGTAACAAGGACAAAAGTGCACTTTTATGTACGAGACTGAATTTGCTGGCCGAGGCGTTAGCCGAGGCAAGCAAACAGGCGAGGTTATTAAAAGCACTTTTTCCGAGGTACATATTAATTTTTTCCGTTGACCTTAAATTAATTAATTTTCTATTTATTACCGTTTACTGAAAACAAAATGTTTAGTAATTTTAAACAAAAATTTTACGTTTGTTCTGATTTTACTGTACCTAATGTTCACTTCACCGTTCAGTATTGTAACATTTGTGTCAAAATTTATTAAAGGAAATAAAAGCTTTCCGTGTTCAAATATTGTACCGGTAACGCATTTGTTTACAACAATCACATAATTTTTATAAGAGCACTTGATTATTAGGTAATAGGTAAAACATGTACTTTTTTATAATTTATTAAAATAATAAAAATTAGATTTAGGTAGTGTTATTTTTAGGTATATTTAAAATGTAGTTATAGTTGGAAGCCTACCCTCAAAATTAATGCATTTCTTTAATTGTTTATGATCAAAGATGTAATGAAGTTTCTCATATTAAACACATTAAAGTCGATTCTTACTAATAGGACATATAATAGTTATAAGACTGAGTTTGTACCGTGGTCAGACTTATAATCATTTTATATTCAATAAAAATATTGCCTGACCGTAAGAAAGTATGCAAACGTAGTTTTTGATTCACTCCGAAAATGTTTCAAAAATTTAATAATCTTCTTTCAGCTTATTGAAAACTGTGAAATTCACCTTGTTTTTTGTGTACGAATAAATCTTGAACCCAGTAATGTTGATGGCTTATATGATTCTATTTTTGTTTTTTCCTGCGACAGAATCAATATTCAAATGATTTTTCACAAGTAATTACTGTTCTTGTGTTTTTCATTAGCATTATTACTTATTTACATCAATCAAATACAGTAATAGAAAGGTACCAATAATTAACTCACTTGTACTGTAAGGTTTTGTATTTTATGATCGTGAAAATTTTGTATCGGAACTCCGCTTCTGTATCAAAATGTTACATAATAAAATTGTCTAAAGCAATCTCAAGTCGTATGAATTCTGTCTTACCTTATAAATGAATAACTTTAAAGAAGTTAAAGTGTTACATATTGAAAACAATGTATCGAGTATTGTGAGATTACAACCAGGCTCTTCTATATGCTTCGCACATTGTAGAAACTATAAACAATTTATTAATATCATTTCAAAGCACTTAAAATCATTTACTTGTAATTTGAACAACAAATTGTTTTTGTTCAAAGTTGTGTGGGATTGAGAAATTGAGGTTATAAATGGAAGTAAACAAACAATATTCTGCAGTATCTAAAATGTTTCAGTATGTACCTAAAGTACTGTAATATCCTATGTAGTCACTAAATTCATCCTTTCTTAAAATGGGTTTTCATACTGGTTACTTCGACTTTATTTAATTTGACATAAAATAATAATTGACATTGACAGATGTTTGCGGACGAAAAGTGTTTGCGGACGAAAAGTATTACAGTTAAAAAAGTGTTACTTTATGATTATTCAGGGAGTACGTAAAACTCAATTTTATAATGAGGTCGACGGAAAAATACATTTTACACGATTCTCTAGGTTTAAGCTAAAACATGGCTCTTACGGCTTTCTTCTGCAGAACGAAGATGCGTTTGATATTTTTTGATTAAGACTGCATTATTCCACATCTCATGCGAGAATGAAATAATCCAAAGTATACACTTTTTAGGACATTAATATTGCATTGACGACATCATGCGCAACTGAAAAATTGTTTTGTTTAATTGCTTCGCTATCAACTGTAACCCCCAAAATTTTACATGTTTTTGCTAATTTTATGTTGTCATTATTCAAAATAATATTATCAGTTAGATGATGTTTTGATTGGTTAGTTTTGTACATTATATCTGTGGTTTTATTTTTATTTTAACACCAATTTATTGTTTGCAGCTCAAAACTGTATGGTGTCAAATAAGTCATAATTATTTAAATTTATAAGTATATTGTTATCGTCGGCATATGGTATAAGATTACAAGGAAATTGTGACATTACAATACTTAAATCATTACTACATATTAGGTAGAGCATTGGACCTAAAATTGAACCCTGTAGAACCCCGATATTTGTTTTAAGAGAGTATGAGCGGCTTCTTGCATAAGACATAGTTTGAATTTTATTCCTGCAATCTCAAAAAAAAATAACATAAATAAATGTTATTAACAATTTTTTAGTATGGGTTGAATAAGATTCCTTCTATTAAGTGGTTCAGGTGGTGTTTATCAGGAGCTAATCGTGCCAAAATATCAGTAATTAACAATATTAAGAAAATATGGAATATCGTTTATATTTTGCGGTTCTTCCAATTTTTCGATCTGATGTCACGTGGTGAGTAAAAATTCCGAAGTTAATTTCTCTTTTTCAATAAAATAATTATATGTAAAGGTGAGTTTTTACGCTCATGCAATTTGCGCAAACAGACTTGTGTATGCCAATTTGCATAAGTAAATCGTTGCTTTAAATCCAAAATTATTGATTTGCACAAATGAAAAATTTTTACTTGAGTAAAATCTAATCGGCCAGACAATTTGCATGTGGTTGGCACAAATGCATGAACGTGTAAATAAAATTTGGAAAATTTGCGCCAACTTCTATGGACAAATCGCCTAAAATGCGTCTGTGGGCAAATCGCCGAATGTGGTCAAAACTCCGAAAATTAGAAAACGACGCTTCCTTAGCGATCGTAATCTGGCGTCGTCGCCGAACTCAAAACTGAATATGCGGACATCTGTCTGAACCCTTCCCTTTTTGAACATCATTTTTGATAATATGTGAAATTTTGTATAAAAAAATAAATAAAATTCAATATTGTAAACGACGTCGAGCTTGAACTTATTGGTTCGTTTTTAAAGTGATTTCTTTGGACATCGTAAATATTGAAAACAAACTGCAAAAATTGATTTATTTTCGCATACTCATTGGCGTTTAGAAAAAGCGTATTTTTTTAGAAATTTTAAATCTCCTGGAAGGTAAATACAATTGGAAAAAAACCCAATGCCAGTTAGAACTAACAAACTTAAAAATTTAAATTTGAGAAAATATAATTGTAAAAAATATTTTATTTTAAAAACTATGAACCTAACCTGATTGAGCAACTCGTTTTCCAAATGATTTCTTTAGACTTAATTTTACCAAAAAACATTAAAATCGGAAAAGCAAAACTTATTGGCGTTTAAAAAAAGTAACGTAATTTTATAAATTAATGCCTTTTACAAAAATTTTGAGATGAGGATATTTTTAGCTATAGCACTAAAATTGGAAAAAGTCTGATTTCATATAATATGTTCAGACAACATATTTTATTTTAAGAACTATGAATGTAACCTGTTTGAATAGCCGGTTTTTGATGTAATTTTTTATTAAAAGAAGGTTTAAAATCGAAAACATAGAAATAGGAAAAAACGCTCTTTTTAAGTAGGAGTAAAAATCACAAAATAAAAAGAACGAATAAGGAAAAAATCAAATTCCGTAAAATTGATTAAAAAACCTTTTATTAC
Source organism: Abscondita cerata (assembly GCA_030710515.1). Classification (NCBI taxonomy): domain Eukaryota; kingdom Metazoa; phylum Arthropoda; class Insecta; order Coleoptera; family Lampyridae; genus Abscondita; species Abscondita cerata. The sequence continues at coordinate 87,270 of JALBCR010002326.1, read as the reverse complement.
ACACACTAATTTACGTTTAAAAAAACATGTGTAACGGTTATTGTTTACAAATAAACGAAAGAAAGCGACGGCTCTAGCGGTACAACCTAGAGAGAAAAGTAGGACCATTTGGCTCGATGTAGCGCACTAAATTCGTGGAGGATCCAGGATTTGTAGTAGTTAGCACAGCAGCGTCTGGTTAGTCGGTGAGTGGGGGGTCCTTAAAGAACTATAAAGAAATAGACTGCTGGCTAACAAGGTGCTACCTGCTGGGTAATCGAAAGAAATAAAACCGACCAACAGGTTTTAATAAATCAGAAAGGCAAATAGACAATTCAATATAGCAAATAAAACTTAACTACTACTAGGAGAATGTGACAGAAATAGAGAAAGACTGTCGCATATGATTATGGGCGTTAGCAACAACAATAATTAAAGCTTGCAATTATTCTGTCGAATTTCAGGTAAGCTTTTCAGTTACACCCAAAATTAAAGTTAGCGTTCTAATTGAGGATTGGTTACTAAGAAGGCTCGACGTACACACGTTACTCACACATGGTGACTTAAAACTAACTTAAACTCGAAATAAAAAGGTAAGTAACTCCCAGCAACCTAAAAGGCCATTTGTTTTAGCTTTAACCACTCTATGTAAAACGCCCAAGCTCTTATGGAGCTGGTTAAAAACAAAACCAAACGTCGGTGGTAGAGTCTACCCCAAATAAAAATTTACTTGAATGCTAGAGAAATTAAAACCGTTCAATGTCACATGTACGTGAGCTTCATACGCATTCATATTGAATAGATTACTTAAACATTAAAACTTAGCCGTATTCTGTAGTACGCAGTTCCTGCTAGTTACAGTATTCGACGGCTTTAGAAGGTAGGTAACCCCAGAATTTTCCTTAGGGGAGGTATGCAGCAAAGAACGGAAGACAAATATGTTCTCTCGAAGCAGCAAGTATGCAGCATGAACGACCCCTGCAGCCTGTAGAGTTCACGGTCTGGTTGCAACTTAATTGGATGCGAAACCGTGGTAGTTGTCAAGTTTATAAGGAAAAGGTTCTTAAATAGCCATTCCAGCACCCTCAGGTGTTATCCAGGTGTAAGACACGTTGAGAATATGAGGTCAACGCACGTGCTAAAGCATACGTCGTAATTAGAACTAACACAATTACGAGACAACAAAAGAAAGGAAAAGAAAGTACTTACGGTGAATGCTGTCGGATTTAAATTTAAACACCAATTCGACTTGGAATGATTGAACACACATTAATAATTTATGTGTAAAGTTTTAACTTCAGGAGGCACGTTAAACACCCATATAGAAGGTAGTAGAAAATATTTGCCCATCGTCCCCGAAACTTTTGTTAATTAAAAAATCCACCAATGGAAAATTCGCAACATGCGCGGCAAATTCGACTTTCGTCGTAAAGTGCTACACACTACACACGTTTTTAAGAAGGCTCTTGATATACGTTCTACTTTTGCAAACAAACCCGTAACAAACGGGTTAGGAAAAAGTTGGAAAGGTAGCTATTGGGAACTAGCACTAAAATTTCAAAAAATTGTATTTTATAAAATATAATTGATAACTCTAAATCTAATCTGATGTTTGATCAGTTCTTTTTCAAATTGATTTGTGTGGATTTTTAATAAAACGATGTTAAAAACGAAAATATTATGTTGAATTTCTTCTTTTTATAAATTAATATATCAAAAAACTTCTATAAAATAAAATTTAAAAAATATTTTTTGTTATGAAACTACGAGACTTTCGTGAGTAGTCTGTTCTAAAAATGATTTTTCTGGGTTTAATTTAATTCGTGCTTGGATATTTTTAATAGCACCTTCTGTCAAAACCGGTGGTTTACCAGTATACATTTCTTTGCAATCGTAATGGATTGCTTTGAAATTTTTGTACTTTAATTTTTCTGAGATTGTTATAGTATCAGTAGGTTTCTGCAGAGGACTTTTATGTTCTACCTAGTTTTTACTTTCAGCATCGTGCTAAGGCGTAAAAGCTTTTCAAGTTTCTAAAAATACTAAATTTGAATTTAAAATTTGTTAACAAATTGAAAGATGAAATGAAAATATCTAAAATAACTACAATAAATTTAGAAAATGGCAATACATTACAATTCCTAAAGTTACTAGCAACCGTGCCATTTGGTCGCTCAGTTCTTAACACTCACCCTTGTGACGGAATTATTTCATAATTAATTGATTTATTAAGAAATTTTCTCTCTACAGTATAGGCCGCCGTGTTTACACTAATGCATCTGAGTATGCCTTCTTATATTGGGCAGTTTGCGGAATTTTACCTGTTTAGAGTTGTCTGTTCCGATTTGGTATCCGTGTATTCTAAAAATTTACACCTTGTTTTGTTGCAAAAATTATACATTCTTTTTGTTTAAATCTCCGTTCTGAAAAGGTGTACATGGAAAGTGCTGTCTAGGGGTTGAACAATTGGACATGTGCTATGTAATAGCGGTTGAAGTAAAATCGTCCCATTCTAATTAGGAAATAAATCCTCGATTCCAGTGTAAGTACCTTTCTTTGTTTTAATAAAATATTTGTTCTTACGGGTTCTATTAATTATAGGCACCTATAATAATAGAATAGATAATAATCCAAAAATTACAACTTATCGAAGTGGATACTTGGAAATTCAAGACTTAAACTATAATTAAATGGTTAATCAACTTCCCTTGGAGCCATTGTCGAGTCAAGGCCACCACTCAAGATAAGCCGTTTATCTAATCCAAGCAGCTAACAACTGTTATCATCGACGTCCATTTTGGTTTTCTTTCTTCGTGGATACTCAAATACTAGATTTGGATACGAGAGCTGTTATCTCTATCGTTAAACTGTCGAACACTGAAGACCTCCTGGTTACACGAGCTAAGTTATTTCTTTATGCATGTCATTAATTAACTTTTGTCGCATTATATGTATTTGTATCGTGGTTGGGAGTTTAACAACGTACCTTTTTGGGCGCTTATTCTTATCCTTATGTAAACTCGAAGGATCCTTTAAATACAATTAATTCTGTGCGCTTTGAACTTATTTAAATAATCGGCCACGGTCCGGTACTCGTCGTAATTGTTATTAAGTACCGTTTAAACAATACTGTTGTATGAATCATTTGTAGGATTCATCGATGTTCGCAGCTGTCAAATACGTCGCTAAACCAATATACGTATTTCTATGCACGTACGGTCTATTTCTGTATCTATGAGTACCTAGAGGCTTTAGATAATTCTTTTACATAATCCTAGGTGGCACCTTATAAATTTTCCGAGCAATGTAGAGGTTTTCTTTGTGAACGATTTTCAATCCACCCACGACCACTTCCGACTAAGAAGAGCTGCCGGGGGTCATCGAACACTGCTATATATTTATTTTTATTGTTTACCAATAAGTCGTAACACCCTGGTAGCTATAAAACAAATTGTGGTGCAGAATGTATGTAAGCTTGCGTCTTACTTAGAAGAAAGACCAATCAAAGGAAAGGAACACCAACTGCAGCGTCTATTTAACCAACAGAAAACACACTTCAATGTTTTGTTAAAACTGTTTACTTTTTTAGTATGCAGGATGTCGCATTGATAAGGCTGTTAATGCCAAAAACCAAAACAAAAAATTTGATATTTACGTTTAGATATTTTAATAATTATTATAGTCAATTGATTAAAATTGTCAACAATCGCCAAGAGGTATTGTTAATAAAAATTTAGGGATGCTTTCAATTTTAACTATAACTTGTTTTCTCAATACACAGAATAAGTTAATTACGATTTTTTCAGAGTTGGTTGATACAGCCGTTTATATTACCGAAATGATACTTTATTCATTTCTTATATCTAAATCCAACAGGAATATTGATATAAAAAACAATTAGAGATTGTCATATATTATTTTATTTTTTTATACAAATGAACGTAGTTGCCCGAATATTGTTTTTTAATTTCGTAGGAAATTGAGTGTGAATATTTTTATTATAGGTTTTTTAGAAATATCAATATTAGTTTTAGTAGATGAAGATACTTTGATCTTAATAAAAAATGTTATAGAATTAGTAATCAAGGAAATTTACATGCATAGTGTCATAAAATTGAAAAATATTTTAATAACATTTTTGGTTTTTTCAGTTGCTTATAAGTTATAAGTAAATCTGTAATTTCTTAATCATAGTATAGTAGCTAAAAAAATACAAAATAATACTGGAAAATATTGGGAAATATTTTATTTTTAACAATACTTTAGGCTGGTACAAAGTGCTTTTTAATGTCCACTTAATTTGAGGCAATGTGTTATAAAATTTGCCCGAATTCAATTAAAGGTAAGCTTGAGTGAGTTTTTAAAATTTTTTCGTATTTATCTTTTTTTTACAACTTTTTTTTATATATGACACACGACTACTCATTTAAAAAAAACAATTTTAAATAGAACATGTATTTTTTTTAAACTTCAAATCTGACAATAAATATTATTAAGACGGTTAACAATGGAAATGTACTTAAACTGATTTAATATTTGATATGGCGTTTCTTGATAAAAATTTGTAATGAATTTTTAACAAATACTTTGATTGAACAAGCACGCTTTATAAAAGGACGTGATTCTAAATAGATTCACAATTTAAAAATTAAAATTTACATTTCACGTCGAACCTGTTTAATTTATAATAAACAATGTTTTTTAAAATTAATAATAAATATTAACTTTTAAATTCTTTATTTAATACAATGATTATTCAATCCAACATTAAATATAATTCGTATTAATTAATCGTAATGATTTATAAATGCGTATTTAGAATTTAGATCTATTTAAGTTTTGCCTACAAATTTCAAATTAATGACATGTGTACTTTGTTGGGCTCTTATGTTTTCAATAATCCTTATTTTGGTAATTTCATTCAAATTTCAATTAATTAGGTAAATTGGATTTGATTCAAATTGTTGATCCATTTTTGTTCTTTAGTTAGTAAATTAAATTATAGTTTAAATTATTGGTATATTTTTTTATTTTATCATTTATGTAGCGTCACACAACTATAAGTATATTTTATACGTATTCTTGAATTTTGTTGAAAAATTTTCCGATGAAAAAATATTTCAATAAATGGAAAAGAATTTGTGAAATTAAAGTATTATAAATCCGCATGATAAAATTTTCAGCTCAATTTTAAATTGTTTTTCAACGACGAAAAATTTATTGTCTCGTTATAATAAAACAGTACAAATTTTAATTTGAAAAGTTTTAAAAACTTTTCTTGTCGGGTATATTGCCGTTTTGTACTTTAATTGTCAGTAATTTTTTTATTCGAAAAATGAATGGTATTACTCGATTTAGTTTCATTACTATTAAATGGTTTTGAATAACTACGTGAACAACTCGAATACTCTTAACACTTATTTGATTAAAACTGGTTTCAAAATAATAAAGTCTGTATACTATTGGCGCGGAGTAATAAATCATAATTGCTTGAAATAATTCTTTATTTTCTTGTGAAAGCGGTACTTCTACGGTTAAGTAAAAACCAATAAATTCTAACCAAAATACGATCATTGTGTCGCTCTTGCAGCATATCGACCGATCTAGGGTCTGAGAACAATAGTTTAATCTGTGCAAACACGTTGCCATCAGCCCAGGTACTGACGAAACGAGAATCCTAGCCGAAGATGTGGGTATTATACCAAGATACAAAAATAATGGTATATAATACGTAAGAAGTAAAATTTGTAATGTGATCTACTATACAAATAAAATAAATAACATATAACCACATAATAATTCATATCAAGGTAGATTTTACTATTATAATATATTTACCTACTAAAAATATGATTTTCCAAACGTATCAGGTACCTACGCCAATGCAATACGGGAGATTCGATAATTCTGACAGGTTTATTACTCCGCGCCAATAGTATACTGAGTATAGGAAAAAAAAAGAAAAATGACTTTTCTTCAAGCGACTTTAAAACGGCATATTATTGAACTACTGGCAGACGCTAAATAGTTATTCACATTAAAGTGTGGAAAATAGGATTTTACGGCGCGACAGTTTTTTAAGAAACGAGCCCGTAGGGCGAATTCCTCATTAGCTACGAAATTTTTACAATATTTTTGGCAGACGATCATCATCAAAAAGTAAATTATTTCTACTGATTTTAAGTAACCATTTTGACATACACCACTGTGTCAATTAATTTGTTTAACTGACGAATATATGGCGCCATCAATATCATCATCAATAAAAAATAAATGCCCCTTATTATATACATTATCGTGTCAAGTATGGTGTTAAAATAATTTTTTACAATCAGTTTATTGAATTTTATACTTAGTTTATTTTTTAAAACGTCCCCAAATAGGTATTTCAGCCAATACTTTACCGCCTAGTAAAATTGTGTGGAAAACCAAGTTTCAAGTATGAACAACTGAAAAATGTGATTTACAGTCCAGGAGACCAAAAAACATTTTACTGTCTAAACATTAGAAGCAACAGTTATTTTTGTTTTCACAACAATTTACAGGTTGGTACCTCGGTTATGTCATATTATAAATGTAACAGTAAAGTACCAACTTGATTCGTCTAGAATTAAACGTCACTATAACACTTGAGAATCTTGAAAATTTGAAAATAACACATGAAAACTAGCAATAAACGTTTGAAGACAAAATAGTATATTTCACTTGAGTTAGAAAATATAAATGTTTCGCATAATTTGCTGTCTCGACTAACGCCTCGTCAGCAAACTTTTAAGCTCAACAATTATATTGTTTAACTCTAGTAAAATAATCTACTATGGTTTGTAAATTGTGTAATAAAACTAAAAAGAATTACTACAAAAGGTACAGTCTTTCGCGTTTATAGTGGCGCGGTTAAGAGCAGGTACATATATTAGTTGTTCCCTTTAATTGCATACTTATAAACAAAATAAAATGGGATATATTTTGTTAGTGTAGCTATAATTTGAAACTGTAAACTACTATGGGTATGATGATTTCATAAAAGATTTTTTCAGTAAATACACTTTGAATACTTATTATCAGATCAATTTGTTTTATTTTATCTATCTAATATATTATTTTGATATATCATGTTCAAATTGTGTCAGAAAAAAGGTATACATTAAATTTTAATATATCATAGTAAATCCCCACAGTAATTTTTTCGTGGAAGTTTTAAGTTTAAAAATATATCATCCCTCTTTTATTGGTATACCTGAGATTGTTTTCTTTACTAACATAGTTTTTCTTCAAAATAATTATGTGTAAAACTCCAATTACATAATATTTACTAGACAACCATTAATTATGCTAGTTTTTAAATATTTTTCTATCATATCATTTTTATTTCAGCTTTATAACGTTATTTTGTCTCCTTACACTAATTTAAATTTGTTTCTTCTTTCTTTAATTTTTTGTGGTATCTAACTAATTCATTTGTATTCAGTTGTTCATATTAATAAACACAGAATAAAAAATAAAAATATAAGAAATGGAACATAAGCAACAAAGTAAATTAAAACTTCATTTAACGAGTGACTAAAGCAAAATGAAGGTTTTAAATTAGCAGTAGTTATTGAAAGAAAAGAAACATAAGTTGAACAATTACTTATTCGTGTTTTGCTCATATTAAGACTCATTCAATTAGAAGAATTTTGTGGTTTAACCAATAGAACTCAAGTATAGTACCTCTTAAAAAATGTCACACCACCACAATTAATTGTAGACAAGGCTAAATTCTAGAATCACTACTGTTTTTGATTTTTATTAATAACTTGCCATCAAGCCTATCAAGTGACGTAAATCGTACTTGCAATCCCAATATAGTTTTTGGTGCAGTTTTTTGGTGTTTTCTCTTTAATTACAGATAGACACTGCAGTTCCATTTCTTTTATACAGAGTGTGTCTAAATAACACCAAAAATTTTAAGGGGTGTTCTGTGAAGAAAATTTAGATAGGTATAAAATTTTATCTCCACGGAAAAGTTACATCCATCCGAATATTTGAAAAAGGGTTTTCTTTTTATTTTCTCTGTATATTAAGCTAAGGACACAAAACTTGGTAATAATTATTTGTCAATAAAAGTACATATTTTGAAATATTTTCAACTCTGATGTATGATTAGAAAGGGTTGAAATAGTCAACCCACTCTTAAGATATTTTTTCAATTTTCTATTAATAAACGATTTTGGTATAGGCAACTAAACATACATATCAGTAAATCAATTTTACCAATATCTTTTAATGAAGTTCAACATAAAAACGTAAATAAAACATGTAATTTTGCAAAGCAAATTTTAATAATTATAAATCGACATTAATCTACAGTTATATTAAATGCTAAATGTGTTCACACGTTGAGACATTTTTAAACTGTACACAACATTTGTATGATAATGTTTAATAACATTCAAGAGTGTTCAGCTCATCAATCTTACAAACTATTTTCTCATACAGTACTTTAATATTGTTTACCCATTGTTCAAAAGTTAAATTAGAGCTTGCACGGTATGGATATAAATGAATATTGTTTTTGGTATGATGTGAGAAGTCAGTATAGAAAGTTCAAGTTTTTACAGCCAACGTAGAGGATGAGTTTGGGTTTCGTCCATGATTTATCAAACATTGCCAATCACTTCTGGTGTGATCTTTGTAGGTGCAGTAACTTTAATTGGCATAAATATTAAATACGCACACAATAGTACTTGTTATATTTATATCAACTGAACTGACGACTAATTATTTCAAATCCATGGCTCGCTTTTGTACTTTTAAAAGGATATTTAGAAGATAATATAACGTTCCGGATACGGAGTAACAGAATAATTATAGTGAACTGGCTCCTATCTGTTGCAATTAATATACAAGATGAGTCATAATTTCACAAACAAAAAAAAATGTTTGTCAACAAAAATTTTTGATTTCAATTAAATGTTACTTAATTCAAAAGCATCTAAATTTATGGGTTTTATTTTCCAAAATTTATTATTTAATTTTCCATTGTCAACCAAATCTTAGATTGTCAAAAACCAATGTTGACAGATCTAGGAAAATAAATAAATGAAATTATTTAGAAAAAACTTAAATAAATACCAATTACACAACAAACGTTCAGGGCCGCAAAAGCAAGAAAGATTTGTTACAAAAGAAGCAAAAAAGTTAGTAATATCCTTAAATTTTGTCTTGTTTAAGAACCCTTTGGGGTTGGAAAATTCTTTAAGATCAGGCCGACGTGTTGGGTTCTTTTTAAGGGATTGATCTTTACATCCTACACCTCCAAACCCGAAGGGTCCCTAAACAAGACAACATTAAAAAATAATCAAATTAGAGGAAACTACTTACCTTACCCAAAGTTAGTATTCATTTTTTGTTTAATTTTTTTTAGTTTTTACATAGTACTAGCTAATCGCAGAGTGTATGACTAATTAATAACATTATTTGACATTAGTGATAATTTTGTCAAGACTTTTTTGATTCAGAAATTAAACTTTCTCTGATATATCAATCATTTTTGTCATCACAATAGTTTAAGAGGTTAATCATGGCTATTGTCGGAAAATAAATGTATTGTTATGGAATATATTTGTTTTTAAGTCAGAAAAGTATTAAACACAGGTTAATGTATTATTAAATGAATGTGATAAAATAACAATTGTTTTTTACTTATCAACATTTCCAAATGGATAATCTGGTATTTGCACATTTAAAATAAGGTCTTGTTTATTTAAATGACGTTTAATGTCGAAAGCTTTAAAATTTTAGTTCTATATAATTAGTTAATTAGTGGTTTGCAAAATTTCATTTCTTTGAATGTTTATTTCTAAAAGCGTTCAAAAGTTCCTTGAATTTACTTAAAAATTTCTAATATATTGTCCTATAAATTGTATTAACATTTTAAATTGTAAATTTTTGATTATTTTATAGTGTTGATTTTGTCCTTCTCATTGAATAATAAATCCTGTTTTAAATGTTCGAAATTTATGAATCACTCTTTGCTTTAGTTTATAGTTTCAAGTTATAGCTTCAGGCCCTAAGTTTTGTTAATCCGATATCGAATCTACATATATAATAGCAAAATCTATTCCATTTTATTTTGTTTATGTGTCTACTCAATTATGTATGTACCTGTTATAAACCGCGCCATTATAAACTTGAAAGACTGTAAATTAAATGTTGAAGTGTATACGTACTACTTACTGCATGAACTTGTAATTTTTGACTGTTAAAGTTGTTATGTTTAATTAATTTATTATTATTAAACTATTAAATAGCATACCATGTTTTTGGTTTATTGCTGTACCATAGTAAAAAATAAATCCTACTATGAATAATACCTGTAGGTTTGAATACACACAATCTTACAATATAATGTTTAACAGTAAATATTTCGCATAATTTTGCCTTAATAGGTACGAAGAAAGAATAGGTTTCAGCCAGTGACGTAGAATGTAGGAAAACCTTGCCCCATAACAATGGTCGTACTCATTTAGTATGGGACAGATAGTACATCTTAATAAATTTTAATGTATTTTCATATGCTTAAACTGATTACCGAATATTATAAAAAATATCCAATAGTCATGAAGTAACAATCAAAAACAATTTTTAGATTTTGATATAAAGCTCCCTGTATCTCAGTACAGGAGCCATATTTTTTTGAAGGGTTTTGGTTTAAATCTTTATATTTTATGCTCATGATTTTATGTGTAAAATATTTACCCTAATTAATGAATCACCTTGTATAAGAGAAACGCGAATTTTAATCTTTTAAAATTATGAAGATTATGAAGTTTTAGATTAGGTAGTAGAAATTATCTATTCAGTAGTTATATCTCGAGCTATGTCACTTTGTGCACTCGTAAAAATTATTGCGTATTTGGCATGCAAGAGGGATGTAGGGTGATTTACGGTCAATGGAATATACAGGGTGTTTTTAAATTGATGCGAAATATTCAACAGGGTAATTTTTCAACAAAAATTAAGGGAGACTTTCATATAAAGTTTTGTTCAAAACCACTTTTCCTCCAAGTTACAGCCCCTTAAAGTTAGGGGAAAACAGTTTTGATTTAATATGTTCACTATGGAAGAAGTTAGAAGAATTAAATTTGGCAGATAATTGATGCTAATAAAGTGACATTTTTTGGCGGTTTTTGTAACCCTGCAAAGTTTATGCAAGGGGTGAAAAATAACCTTTATAATATTTTGCCTCAGAACTTTTCTAATGTGTCGACAGTTTCCTACTTAAAATTTGATCAATGTTTTTAACAACAATTTTGGAAAATAATTAACATCTCGAAAACCTTTACAGACAATACGACAATATTAACCAAAATGATCAGAAAGTAATGACAAATCAAATAAAACCAAAATGTACAGGATATGCTATTTAAAATAAAGAAGTTGCCACATATTGCTACTAGAAGTGCAACGTCACATCCCTGAAAATATACTAAGTGACATAGAAAGAAGAACACCCTGTAATAATGAATTTATTTGAACAATTTTTGGTATACTAGTGTATACGAATTAGATTAGTAAACGATCACAATTTGATAAAAATTAAACTGTTAACTTCTTCAAAAAACTCAATAATGTGTTGCTCGACCACGATGTCTTGTGCACTCATTAACACTTCTGGGCATACTTCTAATGAGGTGATCGATTTCTTCTTGAGGTATCTCATCCCATGCTATCTGTAACTGATGCTGCAAAGCCGCTAAAGTTTGTGCAGGGTGAGGTAAATTTAGTAATTTTCTTCCCATAATATCCCAGACGTGCTCGATGGGCGAAAGATCGGGAGATCTTGGTGGCCAAGGCAACAAAGCAATTTGATTGGCCTTAAATGAGCCAAAGAAACCCTAGCAACATGAGGTCGTGCGTTGTCCTCTTGAATGTGCTGTTGGGGATGGTCTGAACATAAGGTACAATATGGAGGTCTACGACCTCCTGGATGTAGCGCGCAGCGGTCATGTTACCTCTAATGAAGACCAAACGTGACCTACTTCCAATAGCAATAGCTCCCCATACCATAACTCCAACTGTGTGGTGCACATGCCTATTCACAGAAAATTGGGGATCTTGTCTTTCACCGCGCCGTCTTCTCACCCTTGCACGACCGTCATGCATACCCAAACAGAATCTGGATTCATCACTAAAGACAATTGAATTCCATTCTTGGTCCCAATTTGCCCGTTCTCTACACCACGCTAGACGATAACGTCGATGCTCTGGAGTCAGTGGTAGCAGAAAAAGGGGACGGTATGAAAAGAGCCCAAAGGTTCTTATCCGTCTATAAACGGTTCGCATCCCAATCGGTCTTCCATGTTCTTCAAACCACTGGTCCGCAATCGCCCGTGTAGAAGAGAAGCGGTCCCGTAAAGCCAATAGTCTAAGACGGCGATCTTCGCGTTCTGTGGTTCTTCGACGACGTCCTGTACCTCTCGCTCTTCGTGTACGGCCCTCTTGGTTCCATGCCCGAACACAGACTGCCACAGTGTTTAAACTCCGTTGCGTTCTAGCGGCTATATCTCCATAGACAAACCAGCCTCACGCAATCCCACAATTCTACCCCTATCAAACTCGCTTAATTGCCGAAAATTATGCCGTCTTTGCACTGGAGGCATTGTGATTGAATTAAAGAAGCTCTTTGAAATGCAATTTAAATCGCTTAAATGACAACTGTACTTACAAATGCTTAATTCATTGTTTTAGGGCTACTTAATCGTAAGTGTTTTTGAATGAGGTTAACAAAATAACCGTTAGGGCAATATGGCTGAAAAACTGATCGTTTTTTATCTTAATATAAACAAATATATTCCCAAAAAAATTTACAAAATATTCATTATTACTGGGTGTTCTTCTCTCTATGTCACTTAGTATAGTTTAGGTTGGTAGATTATCCACAATTACTCAAATAACTAAATTTTCAGAATAATCCTTTGATGGCATGCATCAAGGACTATTTCCCAAAGAAAATTTCTTGTACTTTCAACAATAACTATAACTATTATTGTTCAAATACGAATTGTAACTTAAATCAATAAATGGTTTTGAATAGTTCGAATGTTTATAAAATGTCAAAAAATATTCACTCTAAGCAAAAGTGTAAATGCCCGATTATTGTTCATGGTGCATCGTGATATACGTCCGTTGGTAGGTGGTTTCTCCAATATGCGTTAGTATTATTGGTTGACATTTTCCGAGAGAAATAGTCGGTGATATTCTATGTAGCTAGGTACATTTCGTAATATCAATTAATATGATTGACTACAATGTTCTGAGGAAAATTGCCGTAAATTTTTTCAAGTGTTTTTAATACAAAAAAAATATGGAAGGTGATTAGAACTTTATAGTACTCTATGATCAGCAAGAAAATGATGTTGTTCCCGAGAACCACCACTTTTGTTTTCGAACCTGGTTATCAAGACCCTTATGGATCGTAAGAAAAAATAACAAAACGTAATTTATGATAAGTAAATGTGTGTCTAATGACATCTTGTGTAACAGGGACACGTATGAATAGTATTAAACTAAGAAATGCCAACAGTTATCTGTACCGACTGTGAGTGTTAAAGTGCATATCGTTATCAAAGCGATAAGTTTAAATGCTTGAAACACACGTGTGTCGATAAAGCCAAGATGTCGTTAGACACACATTTTACTTATGTTCATTGCTCCATGAGAGTTTAAAAGACCAACCGCTGTCTTGTACAGTCGTATACCGCACTTAAGTATACACCTCTAATGAGCTCATAATAAGAGCGAAATGCTGCATCAGGTGTTCTTTTGTTGTGTGTGTACTACTGTACAAGTAATACTTGGCTTTATCGACGCACGTGTGTTTCAAGCATTTAAAGTAATTTACGATATTGGTCTGATGTGAAATTGCGGTTGTAGCTATTTTTGATGGTAGGAATCATTTGTTTCCGAAATTTTACTAGAGAAAGTTTTTGATCATAACCCTTTAAGGGACTTTCATGACTAAAACATAATCAAATATGCCTTTTTCGTGTTCGTTCTCTATTAATAACAAGCTTACATTATCAACGGTAGCAACAAGTCATTGTGTCAAGCTTAAATTGTCAGATGTGACAACCTATTTTGTACTTGGGCCGTATTGAAATGGTAACCGTAGATACCAACGTAGAGGTTTTATCAAAGCGAGAAACTTGAAGCAAACAAACGAGAGTTTAAGATAGGCTACTAAAAGTCAGGTGAACAATTTGATAACAAAGCCAGATTATAGACTAAAAGAAGCCTAAGTAGTAATCAAAGCGGAATTATCAGAATCTATCTTGTGACCAGTATCGAAATAATGCTCAGCAACGGCAGACTTGAAACCGTGTTTTAATCTAATACAACGGTCATCTTCCGAGATACGTGTACTAATAAGGCTACCAGCTTCACTCTTACGGTTTTATTTTTCGAATGTAAGACGTATGTCGAGAGCCGTCTCGCGAGTAATATGTTACGACGAACCGGTGGATACTACGTCTACAGGGGTTAGTTATGCTTGTAACTTCATCGAGAGTGCTCATCGCCTTCCGTTCTTCTTTGCACACTTCCCCTAAGAGGAATTCTGGAATTACTTAACTTCCCGAACTGTCGATACCGTCGCTAGTAGGAAACTTTTATTCTTGGAACTAATCCTACCGATTACAGCTAAGTTTTAGTATTTAAGTAACTTATTCAGTGATAATACGTTAAGCTCAAGTACATATGAAATGAAACGGCTTGATCTCCAATATTTAAGTAAAATTTTATTCGGTGTACGCTCCACAACCGAACGTTTGTTTTAACCAGCTCAATACGGGCTCGGGTGCTTTACTTAGAGCGGTTGACGCAAAACAAAAGGCTTTGTGGGTTTGCGGGAGGTACTCTCCCTTTTAGTCTAAGTTTTAGGTTAGTTTAAATCGCCGTGTGTAACTGCTATGTGTACGCAGAGCTTTCTTAGTAGGCAATCCTCAAATGAAATGATAATTTTAACTCGGGTGTAACTAAAGCTTACCTGAAATCCGACATATTAATTAAGAGCCTTACTTATTGTTAAGCGAAGCTGCTGCTAACGCACGTAACTATATGCGACAGTCTCTCTACTTCTGTCACATTCTCCTAGTATTTTAAGATTTGTTTGTTGTATTGAATTGTCTGTCTTTCTCTCTGGTTTGTGTTTGATTTAGCGTATTAGACGTTAAGTAAAACCTGTTATTCTCCTGTTGGTCGGTTTTATTTCTTTCTTTTACCCAGCAGGTGGCGCCTTGTTAGACAGCAGTTAATTTTTTAGAATTTTCTTAGGAACCCCTACTCTACGACGAAAAGGGACGCTGCTGATCTAACTACTATAAATATTTTATCCTCCACGAACTTAGTGCGCTACATCGAGCCGAATTTCCTTTAGTTGTTTTTTTTAGGTAGTTCCTCTAGAGCCCTCGTTTTTTTTTGTTATTTGTAAACAACAACCGTTACATCACCTATGTACACTAAACCACATGAACAAGGAACACAATATACACCCTTAGAAGAAAGTGCTGGAAAGTTTTTTATGGTATGGTGAAACTTGTGAGAGAAGATGTAAAAATAGGTTCGAGATACTAAAGATTCAGGGTAGGATGATAGTGTCAAGAAGCATGTAAGTACCTGTCAGTGAGTTTGCGATACACTAAATCACCTAATACACCGTTGGGTTTCCGGATGATAAGTACATCAAGAAATAGATGACAATGATTGTCTATAATTTTTCTAGTGAACTTAGTGTCAGCATATTGTTTATCGAGATGGCCAAGAAACGTATTTAAAGAAGGGCGACCATAGGATCACACGGTGCATGTATCATCAACATACATAAACCATACTTTCGGTTTCGATGGTCAAGTTTCCAAGACATTGAATTCAAAGGCTTCAAAGACACTTTTGTATGAGCGGTATCAATCCTACATCTTCACCATGTTGAGATAATATTTGTTCGATAATTGCGAGAGAATCTTTGACAGGAACATTTGTAAACAATGATGTAACATCAAATTATCTAAACGTTGAATGAAAGGGTGGGCATCGTTGCGAATTGTATTGATAAAAAACATTTCCTCAAATTTTATTTAAATTTAACTTTATCAGTTTGAAATTTCTTTGATACATTTGACGGAGGAAAAAGTACTAATATTGTTAATTTTGAAACAAAAACTTCAAATAGTAGGAAACTTGTCCCTGAAAGCAAATAGTGCTAATAATTAATTAGGAAGACAATATCAATATCTATTCGGTACATATATGTTATAAGTTTTAAACTACTTCAGGATGTAATTGTATACGCGTTCAGTACTAATTAAACATGAACGTTTGAATTTAAAATACCAATTCATAAGTAGTTTATTTTTTTAACACGACGATGAATCTAAACTGCATGCAATAATTTAAAAATATATTAACATTAGAGCAATATTAAAGAGCATTTTTTTAAAGTTCCTGTTTAAAAAATCTTTAAAAAAAGGAAAATGCATTATGTCAATTGATCTTAATGCAAATATTCAAGCTAATATAAATAAATACCAAGAAATCGATTTACATTTGGATAACCTTGAACAATACAGCTGTTTAAACAATATCCGTATCTTTGGGATTCCACAAACATGCCATCAAGAGATACTGATACCGAAGTATTGAAGTTGTTTAATGATAAGCTAAAGCTTAATTTGCAGTTATTTGATATCGACAGGTCACAGCGGGCAGGGGCAAAGAAAAAATCGTCTCCACAAGCTATTCTTGTTAAGTTTGTATCTTACCGTTCCAAATCTGCTGTGATGAAATACAAGAAATCTTTTAAAAATACGGGCATATCAATTGTAGAAGATCTGACTAAATTCCGGGTGGAGTTATTAAAAATGACCAAAACTAAAGTCGGAAAAAATGCAGCCTGGTCACATGATGGTCGTGTTTTAATTAAATACCATGGTATTTACTATTAAAGAATAAATTGTGCGGAAGACCTGGAGAAGCTGTAAAATATGATATAGGTATTATTCTTTTTATTTATCAGGTGAGTATTCCTCCAAAATTATAAGTTTTGTATAAAGTTTGCTCTTCTCGAGCCCTTAAAGGTGGAGGTAAATGAAACAACAAACTCAATATGTTGTCAACGCCGACGTTTCGCCCCCTATGCGTAGGGCTTTATCAAGGCTCATAACAAATAAGAGTTGGTAGTCTTAATTACCATCAATTGATGGAAACGTCACATATGGATTAAAAATGACAATAAAAACAGTCATATTATATACAGGGTGTTTCCTAAGTAATCTAAAATATTATATGGGGCGCTTCGTCACTCAATTTTAAGACGGGTGTTTTATTATTTTATTATGTAGCTTAGTAAACGTATCTAAACATGTTAAACGATTATTAGGATAACGCTGGGCATACATACGTTTAGCCTCTAAGGCATTACCATTCGCTAATCCATACAAAAAGTGCATATTAGCCATTTCGGCATTAGTAAACACAGGCATCGTTGTTAACTTAACACAAAAAGATCGTATTATTAACAATTTATTGTTCGTTGTTTGCGTTAGTTTTTAGGTTTGACACAGTTGTCAACGTTATTCCAAAGGCCACTTAGAATAAGCATGTTTTTCGAAACCAGTAGCGTCACCAGGAAAAATTAATTTCAAATACAATCAGAGCTGATTTATTATAAACAATATATATATATAAAATTGAGTAACGAAACGCCCCATATAATATTTTAGATTACTTAGAAACACCTTTATATATATATATATATATATATATATATATATATATATATATATATATACTTGATACAAACGGGTTTGTTTGTGTGTCTTTTAATTAAATATCATTTTTAACCATAACTTATATATAGATATGACTGTTTTTATTGTTATTTTTAATCCATATGTGATTATTTGTTATGAGCCTTGATAAAGCCCTACGCATAGGGGGCGAAACGTCGGCGTTGACAACATATTGAGTTTGTTGTTTCATTCACCTTCACCTAGAAGGGCTCGAGAAGAGCAAACTTTATACAAAACTGTTTATTTATATTTAATCACATTGCATTATTAATTAATTTAGAATTTTTTTTACTTTATCTGAATCTGTAGATACTCTACTTAAAAATTAATGTTAACTTACGCGGCTTTTTTTTGAATGTTATTTAATTCATTTCTTGCCGATGTAGAACAGTGTATCAATACTTTATTTTGATTATAGCCTATTGATTTACAGTCTTCTGAAAATTGATAGTTTCAATTTTTTACATATCAATGCGCGTTTGAGAGTACCTAAATTAACTGATCTAAATGATCTCTTAAAAATTAATTATTACAATGTAGTTGCAGTGAGTGAAATATGGTTAACGCCAAACATACCTGATGAAATCGTATATTTACCTAATTTTAATTTATTTTGGAAAGGCAGAACTAGTAGAGGGGGTGGCCATGCTATTTATATTGCAAAACAGTTTAATGCTTGTATAACTAACACCTCTGATACTATTGAGCAATTATGGGTAAAAATTAATGTTGAAAAAAAAGTTTGCAGTGGGAGCTGTATATAGGCCACCTAGTAGCAATTATGATGTTTTTATGAATATATTGGATGGTATGTACGTTGGCTTCTTTAATGCCAGAGTTTAATGAAATAGTATGTGGTGGTGATTTTAATTTAAATTTATTCGATTCTAGTGATCCAAAGATTATACAATTCCAATATTTACTAAAGGGATATAATTTAACTCAAGTAATAAATAAACCGACAACTCTCGCGGTAGAGTCTGGGACGACTGATTTAGAAATATCTGACCACGCCGCGATTCATTGCAGATTGAGGATAAAAAGCAGTGGCGGCTTATCCATATGGTCATTTGGTCAATGACCTCCCAAAATTTTGACAATATATAAAAAATATTCATTATTACGTGTTTTATTAAAATAGGTAATTAAATCGCAAGTACAATAACTTAAAATTTATCGGCCGTCGTTCGTAATTCATCCTCTTCAACCTTGGGCTGGCGGTGCGAATTTTCCTCATTGAATTAGATCTACCCGGAAAACTCGAAAACGTACAGCGCCCGAATAAACGCGAACGTCCGAAACAATAATCAATTTTGGGTCATGAGCCGGATCCCGCAGTTTACGTTGACTTCGTATAGGTGTACAACTACGCTCGATTTTTGATTCGATTTTCGCGTGTTTTAAATCAATTTAAGAATTTATATTGATATGTTTTACTGTTGTTGTGTTGTTTTGTAAAAATACCATTTTTGATTCGCGTATGCATGCGCTATAATAGAAAATGTCGGTAGTGCATAAAATTAAACAACTAAAAGTGCTAACAAACTTAATTTTACAAAATTAGTTGAGTTCAAGGCAAATAGTCGTCCTTTGCCAGAACTAAGTTTACGACAAACTAGCAAAGACAAAAATAAAGATGTTCATCGAAACTTTCGCAAGGTAATGTACGATTTAGTTAACTGGATATGTGGTTGTGAAGTATCAAATGTATTTTACTGTTTTGTTTGTTTATTATTTTCTAAAGACTCGTCAGACTCGCTATAGTCCAAATCCGGTGTCAGAGATTTAAAACATTTAAAAGAGGAAATAAAAAACATGTTTCGTCTGCAGATCACATGAAATGCTCGGTAAATTTTGCAACCGTAGGAAATGTTGATATTCGTACACAGATAGACAATGCTTATAGAAAATCTCTTAGAGATTTTAATGAGAATGTTTCGAAAAATCGCTATATTTTGAACAAAATTGTAGATTGTATAAAATTTTGCGGTGCATTTGAGTTATTTATATTTTTTAAGTATGCCTATTTTTAAATTAATTTTTAACCTCCCAGTATGATTGACCACGAGCCGCGACTGAAAAAGTAGCACCCTCTCGGTCCGTATATGGATATATAGTGAGGCATTTGATACAGAATTACATCCGATTCCTTTACATTCTATTTTTATATGGACAATATCAATGATAAAGTAAAATATCTTAGTAATTCCATTAATTTACTGATAGATAAGCATGCCCCGTATGTTAACACTATTAATGCTAAATGGGCATCTCCGTGGATGACAGATAACTTTAACAAGTATATAAAAACAATGCTTTAACTTACTCATCTCCTTAAGAAACATGATTTTCAAAGGGTTAACATAAAAACTTTCTGGCAAAAACTAAAAATTATAATATGCTAACAAAATTAATGATTTTTTTTATTAGTTTCGTTCCTAAATTATAAACTGATAATATGCTTATAGAATTTTATAATAATAATCGATGTTGCTCAGAAAAATTTAATTTTTAATTTGTTGAAGAAGGTAAAGTTAAAACAATAATCAATTCAATCAAATCTACTGCAATAGGTTCAGACGGTATAAGTGTGCGTATAATTAAATTATGTTTACTTTATTTTTACCATTTATTTGTCACATTATTAATATCTGTCTGCATGATGGTGTTTTTCCTGTAATGTGGAAAATGCATTAGTCACACCTGTTCCGAAAAATAGTAAACGCGAAGATTTTCAGCACCTGCGGCCAATTAGTATTTTACCGGTGCTTTTAAAGATTCTAGAGAGAGGGATGAATGAGCAAACAAGATATTATCTTAATGAATTTATTATTGTACCTGTTAATCAATCTGGATTCCGGCCTGGTTTTAGCTGTTTTACTGCACTACTAGATATTACAGATGATATAATAGCCAATAACGACCTTCAAAACTTAACGCTTCTTGTCCTATTACACTACGGTACAGCATTTGATATGATAGACCATGACTTGCTTTTATTTATTCTTAAGTACATTGTATTTGAACTCCATTAATACTTTTTGAAAATTACCTTAGGGACAGAACCCAGTCAGTGAAACTTGCAGATAAAATGTTACTTCGGGAGTACCACAAGGTTCTATTCTAGGTCGATTACTATATATCATTTACACACACACCCAATTAAATGATGATATTTGTAGTATAATACAAGAATCCTCTAGACATTCTGTCTCTGTTAATGTTAATAAAATACAAGTCATTCTAGTTAGTCCAAAAATAATAAAACAAAAAGTGTTACCACATATCTCCATCTCCATTAATAATCAGTCAGTGGTCCCTGTCAATACCGTCAAAAATTTAGGTTTAACAATTGACGATGAACTGCGTTTTTAACTGCAAGTTTCAAAAGTTGTTAAAATTGCATTTTTAAATTTAAAAATGTTGATTTTGTATAGACATTTACTAACTAAGGAAAGTAAAATTATTTTCAGGTGAGTAAGGTGAATCAGGTGAGTATTCCTCCAAAATTATAAGTTTTGTATACAGTTTGCTCTTCTCGAGCCCTTCTAGGTGGAGGTGAATGAAACAACAAACTCAATATGTTGTCAACGCCGACGTTTCGCCCCTATGCGTAGGGCTTTATCAAGGCTAAAAATTTTTTTATTTAATATAAGACATGAATGTTATACATAAACTAATACAATTAGAAATTAAAATTATTTATGTGAAGTGCTTGTATTATCGCATTTAAATTATTGTGACGTTGTATACCTATAGTTAGTTTTTAAATGTATTTGATAAAAAGATTGCAATGTGTTCAAAACTCTTGTCTACGATTCATTTATGGAATTATTAAACTTATGCACATAATTATCTCACAAATTAGGTGGTTAAATATACACAACAGACAATTACTTCACTCTGTTTGCACTTTCCACAAAATTATATCTGAAGATTCTTCCAAATATTTGTCCAGAAAGATAACATACAGATCCGATGTCCATAACGTTAACGTTCGTTCTAGGGGTCTATCGACTATTCCCATCCACTGAAAAGTTTAAATCTGCTTTTAGGTACAGAGTCACTTATACAGGGTTTTCAAACTTAAGTCGGCACTATTGCTAACTTTGTTATTATTCGAGTTACATGGTGGGTTAAATAAGCAAACTAGTAGCATTTGTTTCTCTCATCACTATGGTGAAAACAGAATAAAAATCGAACATCGCGTTCGCGAGTTATGTCAAATTCTTCAATTTTTTCAAATGGGACACCCTTTATACAATATTCTCAATCGATAGGAAATTGAATACTGAATAAAAAGTGTCTTATTATTTTTTATTCTAAAGTCAAAAATGACAGAGCTATTGATAATTCTTCAAATAAGTTTAAAGTGGCTGTGATTTTATACTACAATCTTTTGTTGTATAAATGTCATCAAGATTAAAATGTCAAATTGAAGTTTTACTGGTAAACAGTTTACAGCCACTAAAAGCGTTTACAGGCGGGCTCAAAAATGCTTAGACTAAGACGGTGACGTTTTTGAGCATCTAATTTAAATTGTTCTGTTAATTTTCACAGAATAAATTAAAATAAACCATATCCTTTCACTTCATATATATTCCTCTTTTTTCATTTCATTTACCACTTTTGCTGAATATAGCCACCGTGAATTTTATATGTTAATCTATCCCCATCACAAAATAATTTTTCTTAAATGTCTGCCGTGAACAAGATTCAAACCGCCTCGATCAACGGTTTTCCGACTAGTAAATTTGACTACGTCCTTGGAATTACTACTCGACCTCCCATGGGTCTGATATTCTTGCTACTTTCTACTTTATGGTAAGGCAAAATTATAACTAACACAGCCACCTTAAACCAATTTGAAAAATCATCAATAGCTCTGTTATTTTTGACTTTAGCTTTGTCACTTTTGACTTTAGGATAAAAATAATGGGATACTTTTTGTTCAGTATTCAATTTTCTATCAATTGAAAATATTGTATGCCCATTTAAAAAATGGAGCAATTTGACATAACTCGCGAACGCGATGTTCGATTTTTATTCTGCTTTCACCATAGTGTTTGCTTATTTAACTGACCCTGTAGCTCAAATAATAACAACGTCAGCAATAGTGCCGACTTAAGTTTGAAGACCCTGTATATACCGGGTGGCCCATTATTGCGAGGAAGGTGGATATCTCGGAAAATATTGAGGTTATAAAAAAACTTTTGCAATACATGTTGTGCAAATCAATAAGCTGCACATTTTAAAATTATTTTAGTTCATACAGGGTGTTCCATAATAGTGCAACATACAAAAGTTATGTTTTTTAAACGGAACTACCCATTTTATTACAAATTTGGATTCCTTGGGAAATTCTAATGTCACTTTATACATTATACATAGTGTCTAAAATAGAGGGTTTTCGCATTATTTCAGTTTTTCGGAAAAATTAAATAACTCAGTTATCTTAGAATTTATCGAACTGCGATTTCATAGCTTTAATGTGCTAACTAAAACTAGTTGTTCACCTTTCTAACCTTGCTAAGTTTTGAGTAATTAATTATTTAAATTCCGGATTTTTGAGTTACACTAGAATTTCCCAAAGAATCCAAATTTGTAATAAAAATGGATGATTCTAAAAAAAAAAACATAACTTTGGTATGTTGCACTTTTTTATAAATGCACAATTTCCTGTTTCACCCTGTATCTATGTAACGGTATCGATTTAAATTAAAACAAACGTAGATTATTTTTGGGTGCAACGGTTTTCATTATCCCCATGTACATCATTATATACTGGACACACTGTATAATAAAGTTCCTGGAAAATTTAAGACGCTGAATAATATTGCATTAACAAACCTTTAAAAAATTACTACTCACCCTACGATAATCTGTTTTTTATGATTTCTTTTCTTTATTATTTCAAATATTAAATTTTTACAGTTAATTTGGTCGGAAAAGTTCACTATGTTTTACTAAGAGTTACTGATTAATTTGGTTGTTATCGATTTTGGTATTATGAATTTGCATTGATATTAACCTACTCATATTCTTCGTTATCAAACTTTGATAATTTTAGTTTTAGTGCAGATAAGGGTAAGTGGTAGAGCAGCCTTTGCCTGAACTTTGCCCTTTTCCTTATTGGTTAATGTTTGTATATGTATATTTATATATAATGTCTATTCGAGGAAAATAAAGCCATTTATTATTATTATTACGCAAATCTGTCGATATCGGTACTTAATTATGATGTGTGACCATATGTGTGTATAACGTACTATGCGACACTTGAAGTTGTTCATTTAGATGCGTCAACTTTTATCGCTGTTAATGACAGGTCTTCAGTTTTAAATTTTAATATTGTAATAGATAGTTGAGAAAGGTTGAAGCAAAAGCTTTTTTCTGTTCTTTTTACTCAACCAGTTGTTTTTGCTTACTTTAAAACTTTGTATCCTAACATTTCTTTCAGGAAACTTTTCTGAACTAAAAGAAATGAACACATTTTAATAGTGCTAAACGTGTCGAAAGTTTTATTGACTTTAACTGACAACTCCAAAAACTTACGTAGAACACAATCTTACATTTTCTTACATAATAGAAGTACATTATTATACAATATGTTTAGAGGTGCTACCACAAACTCTAAAGTCATTTACAACAAACTGTCAATAGCGTGCGTGTTACATAATAGTTATTAATTTCATTAATAAGTTATTAAAATTAAAAATTAAGTCTTTTAAGGTATAAATCTATCGTAAAATGAAAAAACGTACTACAGCTTTTTTGTTCAATTTATGTTGTAAGTACACAATATACATGGTTGACCATTAGTTTGTCCATGTTCTCAGCTCTTACAATAATATACAAGACACAAATCTTACCGTATTCCAAAAATGTGTTCAATTTGAAAATTTTGTTTAAATATAAATATATTTTTTTGTTTTGTCGTAGTCAACTTCCAAAATTCATTACATTCAAACAGGTGTATTTTCAAATTAAATTAAATTTTACAGATTGTCGAAATTTAATTTTTAAGATTACGTTTGACGCGTTTTATTTTCAATTTTATTAAGTAGGACATTCTGTATATTTTGACAGTTACTTCAAAGACAAATATTTTCTGCAATGACAATTAATATAATAGTTTAAAATATAAATGCCCAAAGTTTTGATGAGATCCTGCAATATTTGCAGCCATGACTTATGAAAAACAATAAACAAAAAAATAGAGTTTATAGTTGGTACACTAAGTCTGTTAGGAAAACCCCAATTGTTTTACCGACTATCTGAAAAAAGTGCCGCAATTTCATAATCATTATGCCCTCATGAACTATAAATTTTTCTGAATTTCTATTAAATTCTACAAATTCGGAATTCCCATTTTATTCCACAAATTCCTAAATATATGCGTTCAGTCCTCGAATTTCAGTTGCCAAATTTTTGTGCAGTAAACTGTTCCTAAAGAATCAAAGAATCGTTAATAGTTATTTATGATACGAGCGCGGAAACACTATTGTTTACGCGTAAGGATTGTACAGTTTACAATTGCATATTTGACAGGAGTTTTTTTACAATTTCTGAAATCGTAAACAGAAATACTGATCAAAAACTTCCAATTGGCGCAATAATTTTCACAAAAAAAAAATCTTTTTGTTTAAATTCAACGATTTTCTAATAAATTTCTTAATGAATTCCTATTCAATTCCGTAAATTTTCAGAAAATCTTATAAATTTCTATCATATTTTGCAAAAATGCATAAAAACAAATTAACAATTGTTATGCTCTAATGATAGAAACATTACGGAAAATGTAGTTAATTTCAGCTAGGGGTATATTAATACAGGATGTTTCCTAAGTATGGCAAATATTTTATGAAAAAAATAATCGGGAAAAAAGTTCTTTTAATACAAGGCCGAAAGAATTTTTGTAGTACAGGATTTTACGGAATTTAATAGGAATTCATTGGGAATTGTCTAGTATTCATTAAAATCTTATGGAGATTTACAAAGAATTTGTTTTTAAACAGAATTTTAACCAATTATTTCATTTCTTGATGATAAATTTCATAATGCGCAAGAACTATTAATCATAAATGTAATTGAATATTGGTTTTGGTTCATCGGTACAGTACGCATTAAGATGAGGGGTATTTTAGTAAGGAATTTGGTGTACATTTTAAAGGAATGTATGATAATCTAAGGAATTTATTAACTAATGGGAATTTATATCATCTTAATTTAATTTATGGAATTTAATAAGAATTCATTTGGAATTCGTGTAGTATACATGAAATTCTTATAGGCATTTATTAAGAATTTGTTTTTAAACAGGAACTTTGTAGGAAATTATTTGATTTCTTGAGGATAAATTTATAATGCGCGAAAAATTTATCAGAAATGAAATTGGATATTGATCTTAAGATCCATGCGGGAAAAGTTTGCATTAAGATGGGATATTTTAGTAAGAAATTTTGTGTACACTTTCTATGAATTTATGGAATCAAAGGAAATTCTCAACTTATGGGAATTTATAACATTTTAATTCACATATGGGAATTTCTTAAGAATTTGTTTTTAAACGGGAATTTATAAGCAATTATTTAACTTGAGGATAAATTACATAATGCGCAAGAACCATTAATTAGAAATGAAATTGAATATTGATCTTGATTAATCCATGTGGAAAAAAGTTCGCTTTAAAGCGAGGGATATTTTAGTAAGGAATTTTGTGTACACTTTGTAGGTATTTATGGAAATTCAAAGAAATTTCTTGATTTATGGTAATTTTAATTTAACAATAAATTTTTCTACACCTACGAATAAATAAAATAAGTAAATAAATTTAATTTATGGAATTTATTGGGAATTCGTGTAGTATTATTGACAACATATGGAATTTGTTAAGAATTTGTTTTTAACCAGGAATTTATAACCAATTATTCAATTTTTGATGATACATTTCATAATGCGCATAAACTATTAATAAGAGATAAAATTGGATATTGATCTTGATCCATCAAAACGAGAAAAAGTTTGCATTAAGACGAAAGGTATTTTAGTAAGGACTTTTGTGTACACTTTGTTGTAGAAATTTATGAGAATTGAAGGAAATTTATGGAATTTAATAGAATTCATTGGGAATTCGTACTATTTATTGAGAATTTAGTGAGAATTTGTTTTAAACGAAAATTCATAGAAAATTATTTCAATTCTTAATTTATTTATTTATTTATTTATTCGTATAGTACGTTTTAAATATTGTATTGTTACGTATAGTGCCCCAGAAGATCAGTATAAACATGTATAGTGTGGCGACGAAACCGTGTGCAATAGTGGATTGGTTCGTTTAGGCAAAGCATTTCCTTCAAGGTTTAGAAAACCCACTAAAACCTAAACATGCCAACGATTATGAATGATAAATTTCATTAACCAGAGATAAATTTGGGTATTGTTGCTGATGTATATTTAACAAAAACAATGCAATTTAAGTTTTATTAATTTTGGGTTTTGGTAACAAGGTAGGCAAATACATGTTGGTTAGCTTCCCATCTGGTAAAAATGACTTTTAAACTTAAAATAAGTTTATACCTTTTGTGGAAAAAATGGGAATTTAAAAAATTTTATTAGGCATTAAAAATATGTGGAATTTAGTATGTGCGTATAAAAATTTTAAATATTGTGGCAACTTAATTGGAATTTTTGTATGAAAAAGGAATTTAGGGTCACAATTTTACAACTAATTTTCCTCTTGTATTAACTTATGTCCCTAAATTTCTCTTTTCGAAAATACACATAGTGTTGGAAAACACAAGTTGTAAGAGTATTAGAAGTTAGTGAGCGTAACTATTAAATACTTACATTATCTTTACAAAAATCCCACGTTTTTTTTTAAATTAAGTACTATAATCTACCATAAACATTTAAACTTTTAACAGTGTTACGGCGTTGGACTTACGAGAATAAATAGGAATGACCGAGATTTCAGAGAGACATTCGTTTTCCTAAATATTTGAGTATCTTCTAAACTATTATTCTACAACTATAAAAGCATATTCATGTAGTTGTTGAGCTCAGTTCTAAGTTGTCGTTGAATGCGTGTTGATATAAATTATAACATCAGAGTTATTAGAACTGTATTGTTAAATAAAATAATCTCTTAATATTGTAACACTCATGTAACACCATTCGATTGTGAACGCCAAAAGAAAAACAAAGCGTAACAATAACTTAACTTATTTAGAATCGCATTACCATCATTCTCGTAGTTTACAAGATAGTCGCTAGGTACCGTTTTTTAAGTAGGTATTAACCTAAGTTTTAACTGTATAGGACTTTTTAATAAAAGTTGTAGATAATGCAATTTACAACTTTAATTTCATATTATGTTTGTGACTACTTATCCAACAAAAGTTGAATTAGAAACCACCCTGATTAAAAATAGAAAATATTCTTGAAAATAATCTGTGAAAACTAAATTCGCATTTTTTTTACAAAAATTCAATACCTACACTATTTGGTTGCATATACAAACTGATTTTTTTTGTTAATAGTTTGTAGTACCCAAAATCGAACATAAAAATTGATACTGCAGTAACTAAATAACTCAAAATCATCTCTTTAAAAAAAGGTAACAAATATTTTCTTAGAACATGAATTATTTTCCGAAATTTTAATTCGTGATGGAAGGATATTAGGTAAGAAAATTTTGTACCAATATTGTTGATTTAATTCTTGCGCAGAATATTAAAACAATTCGGTTCTTAAGCAATGTCCAAATTTACAAGAAAAAGTATTTTGCGTAGTTACTTGAATTCCTATGATTGATTGTTATAAACAGAACGTATGTGCATTGTTTTAAGTTTTTGATTATTTTAAAGTTGTTTAGCTTCAAATTGACGTAATATAAATGTTTTATATACAAAAAATACCTTCATCCGAATACTGACAGTAACATACGCATTACATAATAGTTTTTTTTCAAAAATAGGTTATTGAATTTAATAATATTTTCTTTGTTTAAGTGAAAATAAAATAAAGCTTTTAATTAAATTTACTTTGGGGAGGTATGTTGTAAGTAAGTATAGTACTAACATGATTGTTCATTAGTAGTCTTTTGTAGTTTTGCAATATACAAATTAGAAATAACAGGTGTTCTCAAGTATGATCATCGGAATTGATTTTATTTCAAATGAATGAAAACCAAATTAAATCTTAACTGTTTTACCAGTATTGAAAGATTAATATTGAAAGTCTCTTAAATTCGATTTGTCATTTATTTTCAATATTTTAAATAGGACACCTTGTATATTTTTTATATATTTAAACAATCTCTGTTTGTGGCGTAGTAGAGTTTAGTAGATAGTACGATCTGAAGAGCGGAAATATTTGAGTTGGGACGATCAACTTGAGGATCTCCTTCTACGACCAATAGTAACCGATGAAGAATCAGTGAAGTGCCACAGCAAACACCAGATAAGGGTACGTTACTTGCTCCTCTTCTAGAAAACCAACTTTGATTGATGTATAATCCACCGGAGATTCAAAGGATTTGCTAACTTTCACTGAGAAACCGAGGATTGGTCTGTGTTTGTGGATGAGTTTAACCGTACACCTCCAACAAACTTGTCACAGAATGTAATTATACTGCGTAAGACACTCAAAGGTTCAGCAAAGGAAGCAGTTGCAGGACTACTCAACGATCCAGCTAATGTGAGTAAAATTATGAGTTTGCTAGAGCCACGATTTGGCAGGAGAAAGAAAGCGGAAGAGTGTAGACCACCGGATTCAGTGCGACCAGTGAAATCCAATGATAGCGGATCTAACGCACAGTCATCGACACGGATTTTGCCAAAGTTGGAATCGAAGGACTTTCAATTAAGCACGACTGCAAAGGCATTGGAGGTATTGCAATTTCCAGTGTAGCTGTGGTCGTAGCGTTTCAGATTTCCAGGAGCTACAAGCAAAACCAGATACTACCCGGTCAAAAAGCAATAATAATGCAACTGAAACTTTTACCATATATATACATAAAGAATAAATGGACGTTCTTAAAAAAGCTAGTTGGATTCCTATGGCGTTTACCCACCAGCAACACAGGAATCAATCAAAGATTAACGAGCTGTAAAGGTTTTGAAACAAACCGTTAAACGCAATCAAACTGGCTGGGAATGTGGAGTGTTATGGCGCTATGAAGAAGATGTTCAATTATTACCGGAGTCAAAATAGGATGCATTCTTAGGCTTGCTGTCAAATAAAAGAGAAAGAAACTGTGACTGGACGGACTATGTAGTTCCCCACTTAGGAGTTTTTAACGTAAATAAAGCAGGAAAGTTACGACTGGTCTACGATGCAGCGTGCAAGTTTAATGGAGTGTCGTTGAACGACAAGTTAATCTGGTCGGACCAGATCTTATCTGCCCATTAACGTCTGTATTGATGAACTTCAGACGCCACAACATTGTCATAGCTGGGGACGTTGAAGATATGTTTCATCGCGTCGGAGTAAGGAAAGTTGATCAAAACTCCCAACGTTTTTTTCTGGAGGGATATATGTGATGGTGAAAATGAATAAATCAAAACGTACGTCATAAAAGTACTGATCGTTGAAGCGTGCTCATCTCCATCGTCATCTATTTATGTAAAAAACCGAAATGCTCAAGATTTCAAAGAAGAATACTCCGAAGCTGTGGAAATTATTCATGATCAATTTTACGTAGATAATTGCCTCAATGAAGGAAACACCATCGAGGAGACAATCAAACTGCGCAAACAGATATGCAAAATTAATGAGGCCGGAAACTTCCATGTGAAAAAGTGGCTTTCCAACAGCAAAGAGGTGTTAACTGCAATACCAGCTGAGGGCAGAGCTGCTGGAGTGAAAGACTTCACGAGTAAAGATATTATCCAAACGGTAGAGTACTCGGACTGTGATGAAATCCAGTATAAGATACTTTTCCTTTCTCTACAAATTTTAAGAAAGTGGATCCATCTTTACTGAAAGATAGAAGACCAAGAAAGTGGGAAGTAAGCCGATTAATAAGGTCTGTATTCGATCCGCTTGGATTTCTAGCAAACTTTAAAATCAAAGCGATTATGTTACTTCGAGTCTGGCAGAGCGGAATTGGTTGAGATGATGAAGTCACAGATGGAGTGTATGAAGATTGGCTAGAGTGGTGAGCAATCTGAAGTTGACCAAGAATGTGAAGGTACCACGCTGTTACATCTTTGACATTCATCTTGCCGAGGACATCCAGCTTCATGTGTTTGTAGATTCTAGTGAATCAGCCACTGATGCGGTTTTGTATTTGAAAGTAAAAGTGGGTGAAATAAGTGGGTATAAGGAGTATGTTGCTAAATCGTGTTAGTAGGATTTACATGTCCAGCAACGTATCAGAATGGAGGTGGTTATCTACAGATTTAAATGTGGCTGACGACGCAACCCGTTTGAAGAAAGTCATTATCTTTTGGATTAGAATCACAATGGTTTTTCAAGCCGCTGTTTTGAAAGTGGCAAAGTTCTGGCTGGCAAAATATAAAAATGGAAACGAATTACCACCGTGGAGCTTAAAAAACAAAAATGGAGAACCAAAGAGCAAGAATCTGCTATCCAATATTTCACTTAAAGACTTGGAGGAAGCAGAAGTGATTGTTATTTAGAGAATCCAGCGATAGTGCTTCAGTGAAGACATTAAACAACTGAAGAATGGAAAGATGGAAAAGTCAAGTAAGCTGTCGAAAATCTCTACAGTTTTAGTAAATCAAACTTTAAGGCTTGTCGGGAGGATTGGTAGAGCTTAAACGGACGAGTTTATCAAGCTACCGATGCTATCACTGTCAAAGCATTATTTCACAAGTCTGTTGATTCTTCGTGAACACAACCAGTTGGTCATCAGAGCCTTAACATAGTTTTCAACAACTTGAGGAAGAGGTACGTGATTCTTGGAGAAAGATTAGCAGTTGTTAGTCGTCATCGTGAGTTACGCTGGGTAGTTGTTTTTACCTGTATGGTTACTCGTGCAATCCATCTCGAAGTAGTGTACACACTTGGAACAGACGAGTTCATGATGACATTGTCGAGGTTTGTGGACACACGAGAAACACCCAAGTTCATGTATACGGACAACGCAACAAACTTCAACGGAGTTAATGAAGAACTCAAGCAAAACTGGAATGCGGTAAACTGGGAGGGCATTTGTGAGAAGGAGAACTTTTCAATAATTAAATGGAGTTTTTCTCCACCGTACTCCCCTCACTTCGGAGGTGCATGGGAGATTATGGTGTAGAAAGTGAAAAAAGTCCTGAAGGCAACGTTGTTGGAATATTACCCAAAGGACCAGACGCTCATCACCATGCTACGTGGAGCTCCAGACATCGTTAACTCGACTCCATTGGCATACGTATCCGGTGATCCTGTTGATTTGGACGCCTTAACCCTAAATAATTTCATTCGGGGATTTACTGATCAAGCTTGCCAGGGCATTTCGATCGGAGTGATGCAAATGCTAGAGCTCAGTGGCGTCGTGGTCAGTACTTTTGGAGAGATTTTGGGTGCGAGGCACTGCAAAGGTGCTTCCAGAACTCGCTCGTCGACAGAAGTGCATGAAGATGTTGAACCTATTGTAGTTAGAGAATTGGTGTTTTTGGTCGACGACAATTTGCCAATAAAAGTTTGGAGAAAGGGTGTTGTCGAAAAGGTGTTTCCGGAAAAAGACGGTCAAGTTCGAGGGGTCGAAGTTGTCACCGTCGATTCAGGCGGTAAGAGGCAGAGTTGACAAAATATGCTCTCTTAGATTGAAAATGGGAAAATCGGAATAGTTCCCAAATTTGGGGGTTGGAATGTTTGTGGCGTTGTATAGTTTAGTGGATAATACGATCTTGATACATTTTTTTTTGTTTTTTTTATTAATAAGGCTGTTCTCTCAGGGAGCTATAAAGTTTATGTAAATTTATCTAGCTTATTTTTAGAAATGTATTCCTGATTTTGCACAAACATATAGCTAACATTAGTATTTATGTTGTGAAGGAGCTATTTTTTTTTATTTTCGACTTCATTGTATTTAATTTAATTAAAACGTAAAATAATAGAAAAATGGATTTCCTTATCAGCCCAAATTTCGACTCCTGCGCGACATAGATATTATTTTCTGACAACCCTACTTTTTTTTTAATTTTTACTTAACCTACGAAATATTTAAAACAAATACAATCTCTTCAAATACAAATACATTTTGTAATGACATAAAGAACTAACTTAAATTATAAATGTAAATGAGAAAATATTTAATATTTTCAGTAATTTTTGCAAATTCACAAATTATTAATTTAAGAGCAACTCAACAGTTGAGTACTATACAAGACGTCATATTAATATTAAATGAGTCGGTCTCTCCAAAGACAAATATTTGAATTTAGGGAACAATGACAAATTTACAAATTTTACAATTTAAGATGTAATTTATGACGTAAACGAATTAGTCTTTGTTAACTATCTCTTGAGGCGATGCAGCAATTACCATTAAATATTATCAAAAACAAAACTTCATTAAAATTTAATTCTACATTATTTCTAAGAAGATGGTGTTAATTTGGGTTGTTGATTTAATTATTTTGTGCAATTATGGTACTTAACCAATACCTGAAGTTATAACAAAAATACTTTATGTAGTTATGGAATTATGATTATACATGTTTATGCTTTTGATTGATAATATAAATGTTTTATATACGAAAATATTACCTTCATCAGTAAACTGACAATAACACGCGTGTTACATTATAGTTTTCATTTTCATGAATAGGTTATAAAATTTAAAAATTTACTTTTTACGGTATTAATCAATTATAAAACGAGAGTATTTGATAACTAAATATAAACTTTCTTTTAAGTATGGAAAATGAATTAAATATTAACAATTTTACAGTGTCGAAGTTTGAGAATATTTTAAATAGGATGCCCTCTATATTATTTATATACTTTAATAGATTTTCCAGAAACTACTACTTTTTTTAAATAAGTTAATTTAAACTTAAAATACATTTCTAAATAAATTTTCATGGGACACCCTCTATTATTTGTAGTTGTATTTTACAAACCCATAAATTATTAATTCAAGAGGCAACTCAAACAAGCATTATTATTCAAGAAATCCAAAATTTTGCTCAGGTAAATGAAAGCTGTGTACAAAGAAAATATTTTGGGTTTCGTAAGAAACAAGAAGAAAGATGGAAATTGACGAAAACAGACACAAAACAAGGAAATCAATATGAGTAATAAAAGCAATAGAAAAATACCCAATGATGCTTGAAATGGGTAACAAGTGGAACAACACTAAAAGGGAAATGAAAATGTTATCATTAAATTAAACAATCGTTTACCGCAGAACTCCACATTGTCCCTATACTAATAAACGTCAAAGAACGTATGGAAAATATGGATGTGTCGTAATAAAAAATATATAAAAAATTGTGTAAAATTAACATTTTTGAAAATATTCTAAGATTTCGAAAATCTATTTAGGTTAACAACTCTTTTGGCTTGATAGATTATTGCCAAAATCTAATCAGATCTGTATTATTTTATATATAAAACTCATATGCAAAGTTTTATATAAATCTAAACGGCGGTTTTCCTGACATTCTATTCATAATCAGATGCGTTGTAGGAAAAAAATTCACGTTTATAAAGAAAATGTCCACCGTGAAACAATTTGGAAAATCGAATTAAACATTTCAATATCGGCCAACAATAGTTAAATGTATCTAACTGCTAAGCCGTTATGCGACTTCTATACTAGTCAGTACGTCGGACAAAACGAGGTATCGCGGCCCCAATTTTCTTAAGACGAGTTGAAAATTCTCTCTGTCACAACGCGATAATGAAATTGCGTTTTAGAAAAATAGTTCAAACAAAAGCTATAGATAGATAATAGAATTTCCTACAACTTTTCTCTTTCAACTTTTTTTGTATAATTAATATTGGTGGAGATATTGTTAGAACAATTAATGTCACGTGATTCTTATATCTCAGTAATTACATATTGGATCAAAAATAGTTTAAACAAAAGTTGTGTAAAATTACATTAAAAATAACTTTTATTTGAAACCAAAATGTGTAAAATGAATATTGATCTTCATTTTTTTTAAAATTTAAGCCGTTGCTAACCCCGCCTTATCAGACTATGCAGCCTCCAGGTTTTGACCCTGCTTGTCTAGAAGTGCGTAATTCTTTACAAAAACTGTTTCCAAACAGTTTGCGCGATCAGAATCGGTTTGGAAGGTTATATTAATGCATAAAATGAACGTACGAGAACTGGAGCACCGCTTGTACTGCAACCTGGTTTCCCAAAGGTCGAGAAGTTTCTCATGATCTATGAAATGTCGCTTTCGAAGCGGTTTCTTTGACGCAAGGCGTACAAACTAATTGGAAACCAGTGGCAAAGTGTAGCAATTCTCTCAAGGTTTAGAAGTGCCTCATTTTATACAAAGCACCCGATATCTCCACTGTGTGTGGGCCAATTTTGCTCATTATCGTGAAAAATGGTGCACAATTGAGTGAATTTTGCTCCTGCAATCACAGTTTTCTTGAAGGTTAAGAATTGCTACGTACTCTACCAAATTCACCCCAACCGCTAGATTTAGAGCCGTGTATGGCTGAGCAAAAGGAAGAGAAAATAAAGAGAAACGCCAAAAATACGAAACAAAACGAAATATAAGTAAAAACATAATTCAAGAAGCCCATAGAGAAAGTTGGAAAAATTCGTAAATGATCAAGAACATGACATATACAATCAACAAAAACTGTGTTCAAAGTAATAAAACATTTAAATAAAGAAGAAGAGACGATAAACAAAACAACATTAGAGAAAACAAATGAAAAAACATAAAGCTCTATGGACATATAACAAAAAATGATACAACAGAAAGAAAACAAAACAAAAATATCAGATGTAAATCTCATCGCTAAAGAAGAATTAAATAAACCATTAAGAAACGGAAAAAAACAGGAAAGATACAGAAGTAGATGAATGAGTGTAGAGTTATATAAATATGGTGGACTTTTCCTAAAATATCAATTACTGCACCTATAGAACATGTGTTAGCAACATCAGCATAGTTCAGGGTGTTTCTGAAAAGATGTATACATGGCTTTTAACAGAGGTTCTCAGGCTTAAAATAGACCGTTTGACATCAATTTACCTATGACTAAAAGTGCACCATAAAGAGCGCAAGAGGGCGTCAAACTTTCCAAAAAATATTGTCCATTGGATAAACTCGAGAACGGTTTGACGGATTTTCTTCCGTTTACGTATGCTGGTTGTCTGCTTTCGAAGGCATTTTCTGTGTTATGTGGACAAATTCTGATGCTAGGAAAAGTCGCTTTTATACGGGTACTGTCAAATAAATAATAATATTTTAACACCGTCAACGATACAAAACCAAAATAATTCTGACAAATAAATGAATAAT
This sequence comes from Abscondita cerata, assembly GCA_030710515.1. Taxonomy (NCBI): domain Eukaryota; kingdom Metazoa; phylum Arthropoda; class Insecta; order Coleoptera; family Lampyridae; genus Abscondita; species Abscondita cerata. Next base: position 51,008 of record JALBCR010002326.1, on the reverse strand, counting down.
TTGAAAACTTTTTTCTCTCTTGTTAAATTGCGCTAATGTTAATAGTTTGATCAGAAAAAATTAAAATTATATCTATGCAAGCCGCATTCATATGCTTAGAAATTTAAGTAGACTGCTAATAGGCCATGATTATGTCAATCTAACACTAACAGTATATCAGTCTGTTCGGCAAATGTGTAGCCTATTTTTCAAGTAGTTAATCGCAAAATAGAAACGTGAGTTATCTTGGAAGATCCGAAATGAATGTCACAAATGAAAGTTTTGATCGCATGGCCTACTATCAGTCTACTTTAATTTCTAAGCGTATGGATGCGCCTTTGCAGAGATATGATTTTAATTTTTTCTGATCGAACTAATAACATTAGCGCAATTTAACTAGAAAGAAGAAAGTTTTCAAATTGTTCGTTTTATTTGTCAGAATTATTTGTTTCGTATCGTTGACGGTTGTTAAATATTATCATTTATTTGACAGTGCGCGTATGAAAGCGATTTTTCCTGGTATCAGAAATTTTTACACATAACACGAAAAACGTCTTCAGAAGCAGAACAACCAGCATACAAAAACGGAACAAATCCGTCAAACCGTTTTTGAGTTATCCCAATATACAATATTTTTGAAAGTTTGACGCCTCTGTGCCCTTACGGTACACTTTTTGGTTTTAGGTAAATTGGTCTCAAACGGTCTATTTTGAGCTAGAAAACCTCTGGTAAAACCATGTACACAACTTTTAGAAACACCCTGTATACATAAAAAGGAAATAGAAACAAATAACATAAATAACTACAGAAGTATAAATCTATTTAACGAGCAATACCAAGATATATGCAAAAATTATAATTAAAAAAGTACGGCAATAACGGAAACTTTTTAATTGTGGAAGAAGACACCTAGAGACACATTATCTTTTTGTAGATCTAACAAAGGCGTTATTAATATTATTTAATATACAGCCTGTCCGTATAGTACGCAGACCTTTGATATTGCATTTAAAAAGTAGATTTTTTAAAATTGGTTTAAACATTTTTTTAGGTTTTTCAGTGGCTACAATATAAAAATATTTTCAATTATACAGGGTGACCCATTTTCATGGACCATGACATTTTAAATGGAAAAATATATTTTTTTTTGAATCTATGTAGAAAACTTTGGTGACCTTATGTATACGAGATCTACTTGAAAAATGATACTTTTCGGGATATCTATTTTTAAGCATTTTAAATATTTCAGGTCCTCTAGGTTATTACTTGAAATATCAAAATGAAATGTTATTCACACTTAGGGGGGAATTTAAAATTTGACATCGATTATACAGGCTATGAGAATTAAAATATCAAACTTTGTATTTGAAAATAATGAGTAACTTAATAAAATCAAATAGAACACCCTGTATATTTTTTGCCAGATCGATGTAGATGTTTCCTGCTAACGGTTGAGTTTTGTCGTTGATTGAAATATTGGTAAAGATAGTCAACCGCTTGTATTTGCTTGTATCACGGATGCAATTCACATATGCATGTTGGGTTGCGTTTTTGTTTACTTTTTTCACCTGTACTGAAGCGCTAAGTTATAATGTGTACGATTCTTGAAATAGAATAGTTCAATTTATTCCACCGTTGTAAAATGGCGCAACATACAATCCGTAAAATTTACTTTTGTCAATACAATGTTGCAACGTTTTCAAATATTTAGTAAACGTATTAACTAGTAATTAAAAGTGACGAATTTTTCATTTATGAATAATACCATTGATGATACATATCTTGGATTTTAATGACAATGTTTTTTAATAATTTACTAAAATACATGCGAAGCGTTATTTGTTAAAACAGTTTGGTTTGGTCGGTGTTAGATAAATAAGAAACAATTATTTTACAAATTATGCTTGCACTTTATTTTTTAACTTGCAAAATAATAATGTTGACATTTGTTTGTCATTTAATAACTTCGTTAGGGAATAAAGTAGAACATACTGGGAGAAATACCACTAGAGTTCAGAAACGCAAAATTATTGGTTTTTGTATCTACTTGTTTTTACGTGTTCAGTTGAAAAGGATTTTAAATAAAAATTGGTTTTCAAATTTTTCAATTCAAAAGGCAACAAGTTACCGTGTTTTTTTAGGAAAGTGGGTTCCACTAGACCTTCAAATTTAAATTCACTTGGTAATAAAACCTATTCCTATTACTTCTAAAAATAAAAGTACTAGATTTTAGCTTGAGGTGTGTTGTCTCCCAACGCGGTGCGGATAATACGTGTATAATACACAAACAAATGTATTACGAGGAGTCTTCCGGATTATCGTTTATGAGTCACATTCCTTATCGGCTTAGTCAGAAATTCTACAATTGCATACTTTTAGCAACACCTTTAGTAAATGAGTAGGCTTGTTATAATATTGTTTTAGATGCAAACAGTTGAGTACGTTAGATTGTAATATAAGAAAATTCAACATTCGTTCCAACATAAAAAGGGATAGCGTTTCTATGTTAAAAATTTTAATTTCAATGACCAAAATTTAGAAATTTACTTGTGTAAGCCTAATAGATTTTAAAACATTTTCAACGGATAAACGATGTTAATGTAATAAATATATGAGTATGGAATTTTCAAAAGTATTTAAAGAAATTGTTTTTTTGGGAGAACGTTTTTCAACGATTTCTTTACGAAATTAATACTTTTAAATCTGCAGGTTTTTTTCATAATAATAAACTTTATTCACATGTGTATGTATACAATCTTTGTACATATATGTGTTTGTCATGATGGTATAACCATTGTTATAACCTTACGTAAGAAAGATACAAATAAATATTATTACATTGAACAATTAACAGACAATAGAAAAAAATATATAACAAAGGACACACATTTAATTAGTACGTCGACAAAAATCAATAAATTCTTGTATATTGTAGAACGCATGTTTTTGTTTGTTTGTCAACATTGACTCAATGCACCAATATTTCAATCAACGGCATGATGCATTGGCAACAATGTCGTGCCTTAGCATAAACTATCAGCAAAATTACAGTTTTCTATTTCACATTTATCGGCAATACTGTTCTGTAAATTCTACAATACAATTGACGTATTTTCTTAGCACAAAGCGATACTACCGACCTCTGATGTTTAGAACAAATTTCGGGGTCGCATAATCCCGTAAGGTTGACTATTTTTACCAATATTTCAATCAACGGTTTTGTTGACATACATAAATAGCAAAGTTGTAGAAAATTTAATTCAACATCGTTCTGGAAAAAAATATACAGGGCGTTCAATTTGATTTTATCAAGTTATTAATCATTTTTGATCACAAAATTTGACATTTTTTTTCATAACTTGTATAACCAATGTCAACTTTTAATTTGTTGAAATCACTTGGTTTATTTTTATATTTATTTTAGTTTTCCCATATTTTACCGTGGCCTTTTTATAGGAGATGTAGGAGTGGTGATTATTATTAAAACTCCATCTACTTTATATAAATGCTGACGTTTCGGTCAGATCATTCTTGATCTTTATCAATGCTGTTTTATTTATAAAAGAAACATAATTAGACGTAGGATTTCGTATATAAAAAGTAACACAGTATCATTAAACAAAAGTACTTGTAGTTTTGTGTAGTACTACAATTTTTTTATAGAAAACATTAAAAACTATAATTCATGCAAATTGAAGTTGACTAGATTTAATATGTAATATAGACTTGTAATTAGCACTGGTAGAGTATTACGGTATTTTAAAATAAAATAAATAAAAAGAATTAATACATTTAAAATGTCAAAGTTGACAAGACGTCCATGAAAGTGGGTCACCCTGTATAATTGATGCGACACCACATACGATGAGGACAGGAACAACAGAAATAAGATCAACAAATTCTAATCGATATGCGGAACAATTTCAATCCGGCTTCAAAGCTAGCGGTTGGAGTGAATTTGGTAGACGGTATCACTTCTTGACCTTCACGGAAACCGGGATTGTAAGAGAAAAATGCGCTAAGAGTTCTGGGACGATTGTGTACAAAATTTGTGCCATTTTGCACTAAGAATGAGCGACATTGGCTTACAAACAGTAGAGATATTGAGCGTTTAGTAGAGATTGGGGCATTTCTGGAGTTTCTAAGAGATCAGGATCGGGTGTCTGTGACATGAAAACGTGCAGAGAGAGATTGGGCTGCTGGTGGAAACGCTTACTTGGAGTAGTATAGTGGACATAGAATACGTAAAAGCTAAGAAAAATATTATCATTTAACATACACAAACGGAAAAATTACAAAAAATTAACAGAATTAAACATTCAAGTAAATCAACTCTAACAATAAAATTAAACAAATATGGAAAAGAAAAAACATTAGATACAAGCTTTCTTTTACTTTCAGGAAGCAACATCCTATCTTCAGTAAACTTACACACTTTGTTCTTTCACCATACTCTTGCTATACCTTCCATATATTGTATTTTGATCTACGTTAAATAAATTTCTTTTTTGCTTTTACCTTTGTAGAGTCGGTAGGTGTTTGTTCCTTAACTATACCTTCTGTTTCTACTTCTTTATCGTTTTTGTCCTTTGCCAGCTTCTCTTCTCAGTTTGCAGTTTTTCTATTTTTCTGTTATCATTTTCCCATTTTTTCTCTTTTCATCTTCTCTATCAATTTTTCCTGTTATCCAATTTCTCTTAATTTTTGTTCTTTATAGCACTTCTTCATCCGGGTCTCTTCAACTAATCTGTCCAACAATTTTAATGTTCTTGTTTTTTTGTCTTTTTTCAACTTTTTAACTTTAGAAGACATAGTTCTCTAACTATTACATTATGATCTGAACGGATATCTGTTCTTGGGTTATGTTTTGGTAACATTCATTCTTAATCCTTGATGTTATCTACCATCTGTCCTCTTTCATTTATTTTTGTGGTGCGCTAACACATCTATTTTCTATTTACTAATTAATTACTTATAATAAATAATTAATGATTTTTCAAATTTTGGTTAAGTAATAATTCATGTATAATAGTTGATAAATTAGGTTATGGTATTTAAGAAATAAGTTAATTCTTGTGAAAATAATACTTTTTTTTGTTTAAAGATGTTGTATTAAATAATTGACATTTATTGATTCAACGACATCTTCAAGAATGTTCATTATGTCAAAAGAATGAAAATTGTTGTTGGTTAAAGAATGCCTAAACGATTTTAATTTATTTATGAATAATGAACTAAATTCTTATGGTTGATACTTTATGTTTTAATTATAATTAATATAATAATAAATAATAATAATTATAAACATAGTCTTTAATAAACAGGGAAGGCGGTTTAATGTGATTAGAATCAGTAGATGGCGCTGAATTTATTTAGGTAAATTAAATGAAAAAATGTTACTTGCGCATATTCTGAAAGAACATGAGAAGAAGTAAATGAATGTGGCTTCTTTGTAGACTTAGTACACGGTTACTTCTCTAGATGGTGTAACCGATAGTGGAGGTATTATCGAAATTAAATGTCCGAAGTCGGCGGAAGACTTAACAATCGAAGACAGTATTTAATATATTAAGAACTTTTGTTTAGATAAAAAAAGTGGTCGAGTAAAACGGTCACATAACTATTACTATCAAGTGTAGGGACAACTACTTGTCACTGGAAAGCTGTACTATGATTTCATTATTTGGACTCGTAAAGATTTATATATCGAACGGATCTTACCGGACCCTGATTTTTGGAAGAATACATTCCCAAAATTAAAATTCTTTTTTGTGAAAGCTCTTCTACCAGAAATCGTAGATCCACGAAAATGTAGAAGCATGGACATTAGAGAACCTGATACCTATTTCAACGGTACCAACTGATACATACCTATTAGAATGCCATCTACCGCCTAATCATCTTTTAAATCTTAAAATAAGAAAATAATAACTTTTCGATAATGTACTAATCTTTTTTTAAACTAGATATAGGTATTATGCAGATCATTTTTCTTTTGAAAAATGTATAATGTGTGTTCTGTGGATTAAAAACCACATAAACACATTTTAGATTTCTCAGAAGAGTTCAACACTATTAATAATTATCAATAAAATGTATACCTAGTATCTTTTAACACAAACGTTCAAAAGTTGTTTTAGTGATCGACTAGAAAAATAAATTAGTTTTGTGGTAATAGTCAACAATTTTTTATATCTACGTATTCGTTTTGGCTCATTTTGTCTTTTGCCCTTATTTATTCTACATATGATTTGATCATCGAACTAAATTTGTTATTTTATAAAATGTAGAAATAAAATAGTAGTTGAAGTTGTAGAATATTTAGTAGTGGATTAAAAATAAGCACTAATGTTGTGAAAAAAAACAAGAAGATTTGAAGATTTATTAATTCTATTTACCAAACATGTGCTTTTATCGGTTTTATAACTGAAGTAATATTCAACAAATATTTTAACATTTAAAAATTAAAATAAACTAAAATAAAAATTAACCCACATAATAGTTTAATAAAAAAATAATTGTTTACCCTGAGTCGTTTTTCCGGACACGAAATTTTAATTTTACCCTGCAACTTTTTAACCTTTAAAAACTACCCCTTATAACATTACAATGCTCAACAACTACTTTAATAGAAATAAATAAAAAGAATACATACAGTTATGTACAAAAATTTGTTTATACAAGACCATAATCTCATATCAATACATAAAAATATACAGAGTGTACATAAATAAGTGTGAAAAATGTAAGTGGTGATTCACCCTGCTTAGTTATAGGCCCCTAAAGATTGAGCAAAAAAATTTTTAATTGTTTTCTTGAACACAAAAAAGTTATAAAATTTAAAATTAGCGAACATTTCTTGCTATCAAAACCATTCAATCATTAAATGAATATTTTTGTGGTATTCTTGTATAGTCTAAGAGGAAGAAAAGTCACCCCTAAAATTTGTTTTTTTCTGAACAATTATTTTTCTTTCACATTTCATTATTTAAAAATTCATTTCAAATAGCTTGTTTCTTTCTAAACAAATAAGGTACTGTTTCAGTAGGATCAAACATTTTGAGAAAAAAATGTATTATCAAATACATCGTATGATTCGGGTAGCTGGAGTTTTTTACTGCATATGTAGATCATAACTAAAGGTGGCCATTTTTAACATTTGGTTTGATTTTATTTAATCCATATTAATAATTGAGTTAATTCTCGTGGTGTTCTTCTTCTACACACACCGTGGGGGTGTGCGTGACCTCAAGTTGTGATAGCCAGATTTTTTGGGCATGCCGATCGACGACTAATAAAAAAACACTTTTCTCTACTCATGTGGGTGGGACCTGGGGGGCGCCTCTTTTTTAAATACGACCACACATCGAGTGATACCTTAAAATGACGGGCTGACCAAGAGGGTATGCATGACAAATTTTTTCAAAATTTTTATCTTTATAAATAATTGAGTTAATTCTCCTGGTGTTGTTCTCCTTCTATACACACCGTAGGGGTGTGCCCAATCTCAAGTTGTGATAGCTAGACTTCTTGGGCATGCCCCAGGGCCGAAAGACCTCTAATAAAAAAACACTTTTTCCACTCATTTAGGTAGCGCCTGGGAGTCTTCTGTTTTTAAATACGATCACCCATCGAATGATACCTTAAAATGACGGGCTGACCAAGACGGTTTTAAATATGCATGACAAATTTTGTCAAAATCCTTATCCTTATAAATAATTGAGTTAATTCTCCTGGCGTTCTCCTTCTATACACACCGTGGGGGTGTGCCTGACCTCAAGTTGTGATAGCTAGATTTTTTGGGCATGCCCCCGGGCCGAACGACGTCTAATAAAAAACACTTTTCTTCCCTCATGTGGAGGTGGAGCCTAGAACGGCACCTGTTTTATTAAATACGACTACCCATCAAGTGATTAAAATGACGGGTTGACAAAGGCGGTTTCAAATATGCATGACAAAATTTTTTCAAAAATACCTGAAAAGGTGTAGTCGTAAAAAAAAACTGACTTTTCATATTTTTATTTATATGAAAGGATATTTTTATTAACAGTGTTATATGGGTTCTCAATCAAGTCGTCCGCCGGTCTGTAGACCATCTTTTAACCTTTTAGTAATGTAGAATTCGTTTTTTAATAAATATATGAATATGACAGCTGCCTACTAGATAAATTGACTAAAATTCTAACCTGATTTATACGATGTTCTTGATAAAACATTATTTTTATCAAAAATCGTTGATCCTACAAAAAAATACAAGAGACATTATTTGTTTAGAAAAAATTAAGTTATATGAAATTAATTTTAAATAATGAAATACAAAACAGGAAAAAAGTTAAAAAAATGGATGGTTTTTCTCTCTCTTAAAATTATACGAGAATACCACAAAAATATTAAATATTCATTCAATAATTTTTCGATAATAAGAATTGTTCGCTCATTTTAAATTATCTAATTTTTTTGTTTTAAGAAAAAATTAAAAACAATTTTTTGATCCATTTTAAGGGACTATATTATATAAATTTTTTTTATATTACATTTTTCCACAAAAAATCACCACTTAACATTTTTTGTACATATTTATTTACACCGTGTATATATATAGGCTGAGTTTTTTTTATGTTTAGCATAAGGATTTTGGAAACTAATAAAGATAGAGAGACGGTTAAATGGGGAAAGTATTTTTCTTCATTAGAAAAATTCATATTGATGTTTTCAGACACCATAACCAACACAAATAGAAACTATTAGTTTCCATAGCCTACTCTCCCAGCAGTTAAATCATTTTTTAGTTTTTTAAATATCAGTAAACGGTGCATTTTTTTCGAAAGAACGAATAGCACATTTTAGTACCTCATTAAAACTACAATTCTTTTATACTTTTATATACCCTGTATATATCATCGTCATGGTCTATATCCTCATCTTCTACAATTAGAGAAGCACTGTAATTACAACCCTCGCCAGGTCATCCAGAATAAGTTGAGTTGCAACAAAGCCCAACTTTACGGAAGCCACTTAAGACACCGCATCCATTTTTGCAATTACAAAAATCATTTTCAAAAGTTTTTCGCTAGAAATAATATGTCTGTACGATGTATGTAAAAATAACTTTTCGAAAAAAATTTTTATTATTTTTAATTAAAACTTTTTTTTTTATCATAAAATTATTTATAAGATGTGGAGTAATAAGATGGGGAGTTATACGACAGTTTCCAAACCAAAAATTTTAACACCCCCTTTTTTTCTCTTTTATGTTCGATGGCCGGCCGTCCGTCTGTATGTAAATAAGATATCAAGAAAACCACTAGTCCGATTTATATGTAACTTTCTACATAGACCTTATTTATAATTCCGCAGATCTGATTAGATTTTGGTCATATCCTATGCAGCCAAAAGAGTCGTTAACCTACATAATTTCGATTTTCTTCAATATTTAGAAAAATATTCATTTTACACATTTTGGTTTCAAATAAAAGTTGTTTATAATTTAACTATACTTTTGTTTAAACTATTTTGATCCGATATTGTTGTAATAATATCTCCAACAATATCAATTTTACGAAAAAGTTGAAGGAGAAAAGTTGTTGGAAAGTCTCTAGCTTCTGTTTAAACCATTTTTTCTAAAACGCAATTTTATTTTCGCTTATTGGGGCGATGTGGGAATTATGTGGTTTATTTTTTAAAAGAAAAGTTTTTAAAAAAAGAAGCTACAATTTTCTTCAGAAAATGCACTTTTTCTCGGACGAACAAAAGCTAATCGTTAACAAGAGGTAGCTCCATTTATATTAATGGTACAACAATTATAAAAAACAATTTTTTTTATAAGCTGCAATTTTACTCTATGTACTTTTTTTCGATAAAATAAATACTTTTTAAGTTATTTGCAAAAAACCGATGAAAAACTGATAGCTTCAGTCGTGAATAACTCAAAATATAAATTTTACGAAGAAAGTGTATAGTGAATTTTTTTGCTCAGAATTAGTTTTTTATTGAATTTTGACTCAAAATTAAAAAAAATTTTAACCCGTGACGGTGTGGCAACCACTCTCAGAATGAAAGCGCCCTCGGAATAATATAGATTTTGATCATTGAGCTATTTTCTACCTACTATCAAAATTTCAAGTAAGTCGATTTTTATTGATGTGTCAAGTTGTAATTTTAAAGTAGAAAAAATTTTTTAAATATTTTAGTATCTAAAATGACCCTCTGTAAAACGGAAAACAAGATTTATAAGTTCATAAACAAAAATACGGAAAAGTTACAAGATAAAGAAATTACCTGCTTATACACTTTTTATTTGTGCATTGTTTACATTAATCTACTTATGGCAAGTGACGTGTAGAACCGGTGAACATAACATTATGTATTTGGATAGTTTTGGTAATTTTTTATTCGAATAAAATTGATCTTGATTTTAAGAATTAAAAAAATTCAAGAAATAAAGTAAGACTTATATTATTTTTTTCTCTGAATGTGTAAAAACACACTAGGTTAATAGGTACTCGTTACAAGTTTGCACTCGCATATAAACACAGATATTAGTGATGTTATAATTTAAGATAATGAGAAAAATATAAAGCTCTGTTTTAAAGTACCGCCATCTATTAACTTTCACTATGTGCGGCGCGCTCTTAAATGATTATGTTTCGAAAGAAAATAGATATTTTAATGTTTATGTAAAAACGTTGCTGAACTTACATTTTATATGGTTATAAAAACTTATAAGATATTTCAACTTATAGCCATAGTACATTTTGCTATAAAAGTATCTTTTCACATTCACTGCATGTTTTTTTAATACAGCAAGTATTCTGTTTTTTTATTTTTGCACTGTTAGTTATTAGATTAAATTTTCTAATCATTGCTTATAGTATCCTAAACATTATATCTGATATATTCGTAATTTTTAAAGACACTTAAAACGTTAATTGAAATTAATGAACTTATTCATGTTACTAAATACATATTAAGTTTATAATGCAAATGCTTACCACATCAAAAGTTCAAAAGTAAACTTATGATGTGGGTGCACTATCACACTTATGAAACTAAATAAGTAGAAAGAGATAGTTAACCGAACATTCATAATTTGGTAAGTATGTCTTGTGTAGAACAAGACAAAACTTTCTGTTCAATATTTTATTTTAATCCTGTGAACAATCAAGTAAGATAATATTAAAAAAAAGATAATAATAATATTTATTTATTAGTAAAAGATACTTAAAAATAATATTTGGAATGGATGTGCGAGAGCTTTTTGAACTAGGTTGTGTTTAAATGTAAACAAAAACATTTTTTAATGCGTTCAACTGACATTTTGCAATGAAAGAGAAAGCAGTCTTTATAAAGCACATTTACAAAATGTTAGTTCTTTGACAATATTAATATTTTATTGAAAGAAATATTTTTATACATCACTGAATATTAGTATTCTAAAAATAAGAAATTTGATTTGGCATCAAACTATGATGTTGCTCAATAAGAATTTGGAATTAAATTAATTGTATGAATATTCATTCGCAAGACCAACTTTATTATGTGCTTTTACAATATAAATATAATTTGTGAAATGAGTGATTCTTTGTCGACAAAGGAATAATTTCAGTGTATTGTGTAGAGTTGGAGCAGTTCAGTCAAAGAACGTCTGAAACTGCTTTAAAATTAATATGGAACACTAAGAAAATTATTCAGACATTCTCTATTACTAACAATAATTAAAGACATCGCATTAAATATAAAAAAAAGCACATGACTGAAGGAGTATGTGTTTTTAATAAAAACATAGTAGAAGTATTTTAAGTATGAAATTGCGTCATCATAGACGTCAGTACATTGTTGTCAAATGTATTGTAATCACATTTTGTTAAAAATCTGTCAGTTTGAATTTTACAAATATATAATTTATTTCAGTTATTGGAAGAAAATTGATTAATTCAAGAGAGGGCTTATTTAAAATATATCAATATCTGCTACTGAAGCCATTACTTTCAATGTCTTCATTTAAATTATTATGTTTATCGAAACTTTATTTTAAAATTACATAATTAATACAACATTTATTCAATTAAATTCAACTCACATGCAAGTAATTGAGGTTTTTGTATCTGCACTTTCTCCCATGTTACATTATCAGAGCGATATTCTAGATTTTTTTAATGATTGATGTTATAACAATTTACAAAAAAAATGTTTGATTCATTTCTCTGTGTAATTTGAACTTTTGTGTTGGACGAAAAGATCAATGATGCTCTAGGAGTAATATTATTTTTTGAATCTGTGTTAACTGTAATGCATGTGAAATAAAAACTTGAAATTTAATAATAAATATTAAAAGTCAATCCGATAATAAAATTTATATTTATCCCATATCATTGACATAATAAGTAGCTACTTAATTTGGCAACATATGGGACTTTTATTATTAACTTTTACAAAAAGTTATTTTTATAAAAAGTTCTGCATGTCCTAAAATCTAAATTACAATCAAAAGATATTAAATTTTTTCAATCGTATCGGAGGTCTGACAAAAATTTTGAGTCGGGCACAGGAGTAAAAAACCTTTATTTGCAACAATATTGAAAAATGTAATTATGAAAAAATTGTTCGGAATGAAAAAACTATGCAAATACAATTCTACTTAAATTTTTTTTTACAAATTATTCTCAAATTACAAACACGATAACTTTTCCGTTTCGTTTAGAAATAGTTCAGTGCATTTAATTGACCCACCATTTTTGTATACATTTTTTTTCTTACCCTCCATTTGAAAGGGTTTTTCTCAGGTGAGTTTAACCTAAAATCTGCGCACCACTAAAACCAACCATTTCTCCGCCATCTTAGGTTTGGTGTTTTTTCTTGAAGTGTTCATACCTCGCGTTGTAATTATCGCACAGTCATAAACTTGGTGTCATTGATTTTAAAAAACGTTATGTGACAAAAAACTGTGAGTTTAACGGAAAAAAATGATTGCTCTTCAAAGTCGACAGAACGGCTAAAAAGTTTTTTCTTTTTTGGCTCATATCTTTTTTCCAGTCTACATGAAGCTTTTTGTAACAGAACTTTATTAAAGATAAAGTAATTTCAAGTATTTACAAAAAAAAATTATTCCGATACAACCATTTCTATTCGTGCAAAGTTTTGTTCAATACAAATTTTGTTAAAGTGCATTTTTATTTAAGAAATATTCTTTCCAAATATTATTCAATTACACTATTGCTATTTGTTACTAATTTATTGGTACAGTAAGAAATACCTTTTTTTGAACGCAGAACTGTGTTTATATTGAAACAATTAATACTTTCGACGGGTTTTATCTTTATGAAGACATTTTTTTCTGCTTTTTTCCGAGCTTAATTCCGCACTACCCGTGAGGTTGAGTTTACGGCGCGTTTTTTTTATGTGGTTTCCCCGATAGACCTCTCCACAGTTTTCACTTTTTCTTTAGGGAATTTCTCACCCTGCCATGATATTGATAGCCATCGTTATTTTCATTCTCACTTATTACAGGTGATTACCATCGTTGTAAGTTTGTCATCAACTTTGTCGTCTTTGTCATTTGAGTACTCTAGATCTTCTTTCGCACTTATGCAGGTTTCTCCACAGCAAAACAGAACATTTCAAACCTGATTTTCGACATCCACAAGTCCTGCTACAGTTGGTTGTACATCCACAGAATACAAAGTTCAGAAGTATGCGTGGTATCGGTTTCTGATCGGTTGGATGTACAACCAACTGTAGCAGGGCTTGTGGATGTCGAAAAGCAGGTTTGAAATGTTCTGTTTTGTTCAAGACTTGCCGTGGGGAAACCTGCCCGACCGCAAAAGAAGATGTAGATGACTTAAATGACGAAGACAACAAAGTTGATAACAAACTTCCAACGATTGAACCTTTACGCAGATCAACCGATTCATTGAAAAGAAAACCAAGCGAACCGTCTGTGATAAGTAAGAATGTAGATGATGGCTATTAATATCATGACAAAGTGAGAAATTCACTAAAGAAAAGTGAAAACGGTGGAATAGGCTTATCGGAGAAACCACATGAAAAATCGCGCCGTGCAAGGGTAGTGCTGAATTGAGTTTGGAAAAAAACAGAAAAAATATGTTTATAAAGTTAAAACCTGTTGAAATATTAATTGTTTCAATATAAACACAGTTCTGCGTTTAAATTAAATAAATTAGTAACAAATAGCAATAACGTAATTGAGTAACATTTGGAAAGAATAAAGTCATGATTAAACCCATTGAAATGTTCAGTTTTTAAATAAAAATGTACTGCAACCAAATTTTTATTGAACATATACAAATATTTAAACAATGTACAATGCATAACAATTGTTTATTTTAATAAATGAATGGGAGACAAGTAGTATTACAATGAAATGCAGCGCGGAGCGCTAGCGCTATTCAGAGTATTTCGAAATCCCGCACAAAACATTGCAACTTTGCGCGTCGATTGATGAGCGAGAAATGGTAGTATCTGAATAATTTTTTTTTGTAAATGCTAAAAATTTCCTTTATCTTTAATAAAGTTTTCACAAGAGCGCGTCAAGTAGACTGGAAAAAAGATAAGAACCGAAAAAAAAATCTTTCTGTCGACTTTGAAGAGCAATAACTTTTTTCCGTTAAACGCACAGTTTTTTGTTATATAACATTGTTGAAAATATAATTCAAAATAAATCTAAAGACACCAAGTTTATGACTGTGCGATAATTAGAACGCGAGGTATGAAATTTTCAAAAAATACACCAAACCTAAGATGGCGGAGAAAGGTTTGGTTTACGGGTGCGCAAACTTAGAGTTAAACTAACAAAGGAAAACCCTTTCGAATGGAAGATAAGAGATAAAATATATACAAAATTAATGAGTCACACCTATAAAAATTTCCTAAATGCACTGGACCAATAGTATTATGCAAATTTGTTTATAAAAATCTAATTCATACACCATAAAATACGCCAACGAAGTGATTCAACATATTTGCCTTCTCTGTCAATACAGTTACATTGTTATGTAGACAAAAAACAATTTTGTTTTAATTGACGTAATTTAATATTTGAACTTAGTTTTTAGTTCTGATCAACTTTTTTCAATAACAAATTTTGATATTGCAAGATTTCATGTTAGAAAAGAACTATCAACAATTATCGATATGTAACTAAAAACGACCCTGACTCGTGGAAAGCAATGATGGCTGGGACAATTATCCCGGCCAACTTTCAAGTTACTTCCTAAAGCAGTTACTGAAAGCAACTCTTATGCTAACAGAGTTAAACAAAAATTTTCTGAGGGGTACATTAGAGGAGCAGTCAAAATCCTTTTTTCTTAAGACACCTTGTCCAAACACAACAAAAGAACCTAAGAACAATTATTGGAAAAACACTCTCAACCTTCCAGACCTCTTCTGCTGCCCGATTCTCCACAACCACCACCAAAACACTAGCTGTAACAAAACTTGACGTGTTAGCAGCGATTCGATCCTTTCCTAACGGCTCCGCATTAAATGATCTCCGGCCCCAGCACTTGAAAGACCTATGCTCAACACTCAACGGAGAAGTAGGAAGAAAACTCGGCTTTGCAATTACAAAACTTTATAATTTAATGCTTGCGGGAGGTTGTCGATTCAGGGGCTACTGAGATTCTGTACTGGGCCTTCCTTTCTACACTTATTAAAAACACTTTCCGAAGACTAACAGCTAAGTTTGGTGTTAGACATTATAGTGACACCGCTCGGAGAGAAGATACGCCCTGATCTTTATGGAGCGCTATAACATGCACTCAAACTGTACAACTTTATGTGGCTACTCCAATTACATGCGCTTGGGATTAAAAGTCTTCTTTTGTGAGAAAAAGTCTAATCTTTTGGTCTCCAAGTTCGAAGCAATCTGCCCAAGAATCAGAGTGGTTGAAGAATATTTGGCACTTCTTGGAGCACCGATACTTGCGTGTTACCCTTCCCATGTGCTGAAGAAAAGTCTTGATGAACTGACTCTTTTATATTCTTGTCTTGGAGATTTGCGTAGACGAGTGGTTTACTTCATTTAAAAAATTGTTTTGCCTTCCCAAGCTGGCATATTTACTGAAGACAACGCCTACTTGGTCAAGTCCAGATGTAATAATGTAAATCAACTAGGAACAGCAAATATCACTCGAAGTTTGTGACACTAGGAATAGTTTTGGTGGCTTCGGAATTTGTAAAGCAGCAGACATTGCACTCCCTTCTTTTGATAGTGAACTTGATATTGACAACCGTTCTTAACCCAAGTGATGTCGCGTGTACAGTGAAGAACTTAAGATCTAGGAGTGAAGGCAGGCATGCCTACCTACAAACCTTGAAAAAAAAAATTGGCACATCATTTCGACCAATGCAATCGCGGAGTCAATCATTTTCTCATCACCCCAGGAGCAAGCTTTCATCAAAGCTGCACAGAGAAAGGAGGGCAGTGCATGGTTCAATGTCACCGTTTCCTGAACACTTTGAACTTTTCTTGATAACTACACTTTCCGAATATCCGTGGTTCTGCGGCATGAGCCACACGTGTGCACCCCTCATTGCTGTAATTGTGGAGTTCCAGTTGATAAGTGTGGCTCTCACGGACTGTTGAGCTGGTTGTGCACACAAAAATTATTTGCTAAATGATGTCATCAAGAAGGCCTTCTAACTGCTCAATTACCTTGGGTATTGGAACCTAGCGGTGTGTCAGGCGACTATGGAAACCGGTCAGACGGTATGACGGTAGTCCCTGGATACGAGGTTAAGCTTTCGTTTGGGATACAACATGTACAGACACTGAAAAAATGTTTTCTTACTAGATTTTCGAATTTTTATTTTATATTGAATTGTTATTAAAGATTATCTAATTATCTAAAGGGTAATTATCAATGTATTTATTGAAATATTTACTTCAAGATAATGTTAATATGGTTTCATTTAAGTTTGTAATTGTAATTTAATTTTATTGACTTTGTTTGAAGTAATTAAAGCTGGGGATTTGTGGAAATATCTTTGCCCTTTATCGTAAAAGTGGAGAAAGATACGAAATAATGGCGAATATAGAAGTAATTAAAGATTATGATCAAATTTATTTTTCGGTTTAAAATTATACAGAACCTATATTCCGTCACAAAAATATTCTATATTAAAATTCTTTTTTTTTTAACTAATACTTCTTCATACTTGTAAACGCACTCTCATCTGTCATCTGAGCTCGTTGTTGTGGGTGTTTTATTTTTAAAATATATTTTTAAATATCCGTTTTTATTTTTAAAACGTAATTTAATTTAAAGTTTTGTTGGCATATATGTGTGAGCATTGATGTAATAATTAGAACTTATTAATTTGATTTGTTGAACATTACACAGTTATACGTTCTCACAAATATAAATAGATTTACGAAAAATCATAAACAATTCGAAGTGAAAAAATGATCTCATTGATGTGTGTTAGTAGGATGTAAATTATAGTCATTTAATTTCTACAACTGAAGAAAAAGTTGCGTAAGATTAACCTTTTAGATTAAGTGTGCATATGAAAAAAAAACTAATTTCGTATTCATACTATTTAATCATATGGAATAATTTTGTTTACGTCCTTGTCTGCATAGGTAACATAATCGAAATCTCGACCTTGATGGACCAATATTTATCTTGTGTTATGTGTCTGTAGTGCCGATTTATCAGACGAACTAATAAACTGGATAGAAGGTTTGCGTTTTTTTAAATTGTTTTTAGTTGTAGTTTGCGTGTCTTCCTTTTAACACTTTAAAAATTGTAAGTGGTGTTTTGAATGTGTTGTGAAGAATTTAAATACTACTGTTATAGTGTTGGTCTTTTATCAAGAGTCTGTGTAGTTATTTATTTGCATCAATTGTGATTGTGATCTCAGGAGGGCTTTTTACATAATCAAAAGCTTTTGATCGGGTACGATGGAACTATTAAATTATTAGTAAAATGTAAGTTTCTGTGTGTTTAATTTTATTAACCACTGTCACCAACTAAAAGAGATTCTATTTATTAAAAACTGTTATATGGTTTTTATTAATTTAGAAGTGAATTTTGTATCGAAGGTTTATTTCTGCGACGTACTTCGGTGTACAGTGGTATTGCTAGAGAGTTTATAAAAAAATTTGTAATAAAAACAATCAGTAAAATTCAGACTACAATTTTGAAATTTTTATTTTTAACCCGATTTTTTCAAAATCTTATTTGAACCTTGTCTATAGAAGACGATTCCATTTTTTCTCAGTTTCCATCTCTAGTCAGTAAAAGTTAGACAATATTTTTTTACTGCCTGATAGAAAAGGTTCATTCTAATACTGAAAATAAGTAGAAGTGCGGTTTCTTGTTGATTTTTGATTTAGCTGTTCTCAAAGTCAAACATTGAAAATTTTCGATTTTCGAATTTAAAGACTTATAAAACGAAAAGTCGTAGGACTATACCATTGTATGGTTTAATAGCACCATTAAGCTAGGGGCCCATTCTTCACCAGCTAATCTAGCAAATCATAAATAGGTACACAAAATATCTCAATTATATATGGATAATTTATTGTGGATGCTGTAATTATAATTGCAAAGATAAATAGTGAAGGTACAAAACATTACTTTAAAAAATTATTGTTTTTTACTGACATAAATAGAGCGAAATTTGTTAATTAATTCGTTTACCAAATCAGCTGCTAACTTTTTAAAATTCTAAGAAATATATGATACACATACTAAATACAAAATAATATTCAAAAGTTAGAGTTGCCTTCAATAATGGATATTAGCAATCCGTGTACTTGCACTATGTGTATTGAATATTATAACAATGCGCTGGAAAATTCATTATGTAGAATTCCGGAGAAGGAATTTTCATATTTCACCTCATTAGCTGGGTATAAGTTATCGTTCAACTAATAACTTACCAACTCAAACCGTTAGACTGTTTAATCTTATTTATAAATATAAATTTTAATTAATATCGAATTTTGTTGTAACAATATTACAATTGTAATTAAACTGGAAGAAGAAAAAAAAAGCAATGTGTGAAGCAATATTAAATTAGTCACTTAAATTTGCAATTTTTAGAAAGAAAAGATTTTTATTGTTACTGTCAAAGGGTTAAAAAATTTATCGACGACCTTTAATAAAAAAAACGATTTTTTTTTTAATTTCTGCTAAGAGAATTATGAGAAATCAAAGAACAATGCGGAAATTAATTGTATTGTCACACAACAGTTTTTATCAAGGATTACTTTTGGCAATTTACATTCGCGTGCGGAAAATTAAATTTTACAGCGCGAAATAAATTTGAAGCACGACGCGTTAGCAAATATTTTGCTGTCAATTGTCAATATCGGTCATAAAGTGAACTGTAATTCAGAATACATAAGATGACGCTAATCATTTACACGAAACTAAAAATATTCCAAACCACATTATTTTTACCATTTAACAATAAAAAGTTGTGTAATTGTTGATTTAGTAAACATATTTTTGTTCTATAAAAAGATTTTTATTGACAAATGTACCTTAAGGGCGTACGATTTGGGTAATTTTACGCACGCTGCGCGTGCACTGTACATAATCATGACGTTTCAGTGTTTGTAGTTTCATTGTTAATTTGACGTTTACACGTCAGGAGGCCAAAAATAATTTAACACAGAAGATTTGTATTACATTTTTTGGCCAACGATTTTAAATGGTAAAAATTAACAAATATTTTGCTGTCAATTGTCAATATCGGTGAAATGTAATTCAGAATACACAAGATGGCGCTAATTATTTACATAAAACTAAAATATTCCAAATACATCATTTAACCGTAAAGTTGTTGTAATTGTTGATTTAGAAAACATATTTTTGTTCTATAAAAGATTTTTATTGACAAATCTAAAATAAGGGCGGACGTACTTTTACCCACGCTCAGTGTGCACTGTAAGTAATAATGACGTTTCAGGGTTTGTAGTTAACTTGACGTTTACACGTCAGAAGGCAAAAAATTACATACATTTAAATTTTGAGAGTTGCGTACTGCATAGTTGCCCGGCATCGATGTAAATAAAAATAGTTTAATATTGTCAGTACATTTTTAATTTACATTGTTGTTTTCATTTACACACGATTTAATTAAATTGATGATCATTTCCAAAAGTAAATACATAGTTCTGTTGTTCTTGGTCTTCACTTCAAATGTCCAGGTTTTCTGTGAGTGGGAATATTAAAGTTTGAAATAAAGTTCAAATCCATTTAAAAACTTTACAAGTTTCATTACATCCCAACTTGAAATAAAAGGATGGAAATAAAATAAAAATAAAAACAAATTTTGTTACAAAAGCAATTAAAGAAAAACAATTTTCATGAAAGCACACTCGTAAACTCTGTAATAATATTAATGAGCATGCAGAAATTGAACCTTACACTGCTATCAGTTGAAACAAGTAATCCGTTAAAGCTTTTTGAGCAATGTATGGTAAATTTAAATTTTCTTCTTGTTGTACTAGGAAATATTTTTTAATTTTATTAAAGTAAAACCTTTTAATATTGATATTTTTATGTAAAGACCCTTACTGAATTTCCGTATTTTATCTAATGCGTAAAGAAAAAGTCCTACATTCTACCCTGACGTGTAGTAGATGTTTTTTGAATGACGTCAAAGGAAAATGCGGCCTAACGCCTCTCACCTCATTAGGGAAAATCCTCTTACCTAATTAGGGTGTTGTTATAGTCAACAAGCTGATGACTTATATTGAATTATCTGTTTTTGTTTTTAATTTCCATCATGGCTGATGTTTTGGGAGTTGACTTGAATTTCCAACATGGCGTCCCAAAGTTCTTTTATTTATTTAAAAAAATTGGTTGAGATTCGAACTTGCAATCATTGTATTACCGAGCAAGGGTTTTTAACATCACGCTAAGACGACAATTGAGAAAGAAAGTCTAAAGTTTGTATATAGCTATAAAAGTTGATTAAAAGATGAATGAATGGTTGAATAATGTATGATGCTGTAAAATGTAGATAATTAAAATTAAGGTAAAAGCAATCCTCCAAAAGACGAAAAAATAAACTATTTGTAAACTAAATAAAACAAGATACAACGTACGAAAACTTATTTTTATTTCAATTAATTATCGGAATTTTACTTTAAATTTGGTTGATATTGAGTGATATAACATTGACAATATTCTTTAAACATGGATTTTGATTTTTGCATTTATCATAAAAATGAGAATAAAATTATTACTTACTACCTGAAAGTGTTTGATTGTTTTACTTCTGAAAATATTTTAAAACAATAGTTATTTGTATCACTAGGCCAGAAACTAACATTTATGGTGACGTGATACATTCGATTTTTTGGACCGACAAATAGTCAAATTTGTTGAAACTGAAATTTTCAAATTACAAAACTGTCAACACGGTGTCATTTTGGTATATATTAAAATACTTTTTTGTATTAGAGTGAGAGTAGAAAAAAGGCATTCCTCATGTGTTAGACACAACATTTTTTCCACGTCATTCCCCAAAAATAAACCAACCGAATGAAAGAAAAATTATTTAAACGTAACTTGTTGTCACAATTTCGTATGTAAAGCAAAGTTAATAATAGGTGGGTCACAATAGTCTCGCCACAGTATTTATTATGTGGTATCGGTGTGATCTCAATCTGTCATGTCAGCCGTGTAACTCTAACCAATAAATGTAGGTTAACAATGTTTAAAAGTCGAAATGTAAGATATTAAATTAAACAAAACTGATTGATACTAAATTAAATTGTTTAACTAAGTATTAGGCGTACAGTTCTAATGACACATCATTATTTTTTTTTAAAAGACATTCCTTTAACACATTATTTTCCTCGCTAGCGTGGAAAAACCAATTTTCCTCACCATTTGTAGAGAAGAAACTTATGTTCTCTAAGTATGTCGTGGAAAAAATTAATTACACGCATATGCAAACTTGATTTTTTTAACTAATTATTGAAATTTACTTTAAATTTTGTTTATTTTCAAGGGAGAATTCACTAGTAACATAAAAATTGTGGTTTTCATTTGAAAAAGTTGAGTTTACATGTATTTGTGATCACAAAATTTGAACCAAATGTTTTGGACACCTTGTACAATATTTTCGCGTATTTTGGTTTTATTAGGCAATAATCAGACTTTAACACTTCACAAAATAATTTTATTTTTACATTAACTTCCACGGCACACTAATTTTTTGATACCGTACACACTATACAGGTTTCTACTGATCTTCTGGGGCACCATACATAACACTTACATCACAATACAATATTTAAAATGTACCATACAAATAAATAAATAAATAAATCTTGAAATAATACGAATGATTTGAAAACCACTGAAGCTAGGGATATGAATTACAGGTCAAATGTACGCAAAATTTCTCGCGTTATTTGACGGTGCAAAAATATATAGGGTGTTCCATTTAAAAATAAAATCAACTTTGGTTGACTACGTTTTTCTGAAAACACCCTGTATATATGAAAATATTTTTAAAATGTGGAACTTTTAATCTATTGAGGAAGTCTGCCCACACTTTTTCTGACAAGTAGTTTGGGGGCCCATAATTGGACAATTACATACTAAATGGACACACGTAGATGTAGGTGAAATAAGAAATAAAATTTGGTAGCTGCTTTATTATTTTCCCACCTTAAGGCTTTATGCATGACGTATTAAAACATTGTAAAATTTGATGCTCATTTAATTTTATGTTTTGAAATTTTTATGACATAACATTGCACATCTATTTATAAATATAGTTTTCAAATCTTTGTTTTTTCAATATTACATTATTATATTAATAGTTTCCGTTTAAAGATTATGTTTGAGATTTCATTACATTAGTCACCATCGTTTTACTTAATCTATTTTCAACACATTTAAATTACCTAAATTTAATTTGTAAATAAATAAAATTTGGTTGTTGGTTTTTATTTACCCACCTTGACAATTAATGCATGTATTAAAAACAATAACTGTTTCATTTTGAACCCTTCATTGTAATTGTAGAAATCAAGTTCATATTAAGATTAAATTAAATTGAATATCAAAAATAGTACAAGTTGGGGCCGTTAATTTCAAACATGGATAAATCAATCTTTTAATTTAATTTTAATATTTATCTTAATTGATATTAAACACCGGTCATGTTTAAACACTTTATTTGAAGTTTAAATTTACCGTTAAAATACCTACATTATTGGTTTTGTTATTTTTGAAAATGATATTTAGTTTCTGATGCTCAATTTAATTTATTCTTAATATGAATTTAATTCCTACAGCATCTTTGAAAACAGTATTTAATCATTTTAATCTTCTTTAATCAATCTTTCAATTTAATTATAATATTCATATTAATTTCTACATCTGAAAACAAAATTCAATCATTTATTTGTCTCCTGTAATCAAACTTTACGTATTCAAACTTTGCATGTTATCTCTCATCCGTTACATGTTGTTATTAGTGTTTGTGTACTAGTTTGTATTGTGATATACAGGGTGTAACAAACATGGAGGTCATAAATTAAACCACATATTCTGGGGCTAAAAATAACTCGATTGAACCTAACTTACCTCAGTACAAATGTGCATGCACAAAAGTTACACGGTGTTAAAGTTATAATTTTTGAAAAGTTTTTTTGTTAATATTTTCCTTAATAAAAGCACGATTTCAACGAAATTTGGTATTCAGCAGTTTTTCAGCATGAAATCTAAATCTGATAAGCTCAAAAAGTATACTTAAAAGATGTCGATTCGTCCAACCGTTTCAAGAAAATCGACACTGAATCTTCAGTTGTTATCGAGATACGGCATCTTTTCATTATGAAAAATTCGAATAACAAAAATAAAGTATAAATGAGTTTTTAAGTTATTCGCAGGTACCAAAATTTTTATTTAATTTTACTAATTTACAAAAAATTCATTTATACTTTATTTTTGTTATTCGGAATTTTTCATAATGAAAAAGAGGCCGTATCTCGATAACAACTGAAGATTCAGTGTCGATTTTCTTGAAACGGTTGGCCGAATCGATATCTTTGAAGTATACTTTTGAGCTCATCATTTTAATGTACTCGAAGAGCTGCTGGCGGCGCCCTCTACAATGTACATCAAAACTGTGATCAGGTTGAGATTTCTCATGCTGAAAACCAAATTTAGTTAAAATAGTGCTTTTTATTAAGGAAATATTAGCAAAAACTTTTCAAAATACAACTGACACCCTGTAACTTTTTTTGAATGCACATTTGTACTGAGGTAAAGTTAAGTTCAATCGAGTTATTTTTAGCCCCAGAATATATGGTTTAATTTATGACCTCTATTTTGTTACACCCTGTATTTATATATGTATAAAAGAGAAATATATGTTGTATAATTTTTCTTCTTGTTTTATTAAATTTACAATTAGTTAATTCTTCTCATCTTTTGCCTTGCTTTACCTTAATCCTAATTATCTGAATTTCTATAGCATCACATCATTCAATCATTCATTCATCTCCTTTAATCAATCGTTACCGCTATATACAAACCTTACATTTTATTTCTCAATTATCGCCGTAGCCTAGTGGTTAAAGCCCTGGCTCGGTAATCCAAAGGTTGCTAGTTCGAATTTCAATCAAGTGTTTTAAATAAATAAAAAACTTTAAGACGCCATATTGAAAATTCAAATCGACTGCCAAAACATCCGCCATAATAGGATTTAAAAGCAAAAACAGGTAATTAAATATACGTTGACAACAAGAACAACGGCCTAATTAGATAAGAGGATTTTCCCTAATGAGGTGAGAGGTAGTTAGGATGTATTTTCCATTGACGTCAATCAAAAACAAAAACAAGTAATTAAATGGATTTTCAGCGTGATCAGCCTGTTGACAACAACAACAGCATAATTAAGATTTTTCTAATGAGGTGATAGGTAATTAACCTAATTAAACAATTTATTAGTTAGGTAAATTGAATTTACTGTTCCTAATTATCTCAAGGTCGCGGTGTCATTATTCTACTGAATATTCTCCTTTATACAATCCATCTTTTTCTTTTAAATTACTATTGAAATTTATATTGTATACACATACATTGTTTCTTTCTATTCTTTATCATTCTGTTGTCATTCGTTCCAACCATACTTTATTGTTTTTGTGCACTTTTCTTTATAGTTGTATAATGACTTTACTCTGCTCATTTTGTTCAATACCTTTTCTACCATCTTTAATGACTTTTAGTCTTAGTGTTTTTTATAAATCTTGAAGTAAAGACTAACCAATCCACAAATGCATATGGATATCCCTGCACTATACAGGTTTACACCATGATATAATAAACGGTTAAGATAAGATATTGCGCATGGCAGGCGGAGCTTCGTTGGTAGGAGTACGTCATCAATTGAGTTAAATTCGAAGCTGTAACGGTTTTCACGTGTTGCAACAAGTATATTTAGTGTTTTAGCCTAAAATCACAATGCGTTGTGCTATGTTTGGACGTAATACGGACAATCAGTCGAAGAAAAATGTATGTGATGTAAAGTTTTTTCATTTTCCCAAGAATGAAGATATGCGTAAAATGTGGGTGCACGCTACAAAAGACAGGATAAGTTTAACATAAACACGGCTTGTATTTGTTCCAAACACTTTTTTGACAGCGATTACAAACTAAATTTACAACATAAATTGTTGAAATATACTCCAATAGGCTTAAAAGATAACGCCGTACCTACTATAAATTTACAATACACAAAAATATATCAAAACCAACACTTAATGTACAGTCTGTAGGAATTCAAAATAGAAAGAAAACAAATTGTTACTGAATTATTGAGCAGGTAAGAATTAATAATTGTAAGACTAGTACTAGTATAACTTTATAATCAATGCTAGTATTAACCTATTTATCATTGATTATACAGAACTTTTTACTCAATGCTATTATGTATACTTGGTTATTGAAATTAAAATAACGATTTATACTTTTAAATTTGATTTTTCAGCTGTTTAGATGATGAAGGAATTAATAGAAATGATTGTGGACGTAATATTAATGTTAAAGCGGTTCCTTCTACTATAATTGCACTTCAAGAGCACACATGGTGATTTATAATAGATTTTGTGTATACTTCTTATTTAACATCTTTTGGTTTTTTTTGTACTCAAGCAAATGTGACTGATTTGTATTTTAATGAACTTGTAGAAACAGTCACAACTAAAGAGCGAGAATTATCAGCTCTACAAAAAAAACTTGCTGCCGTCCAGAAAAAGTATTTTCAAAAATCAGTTGGAAAAACTTCAAAATAACAAACGCGTACGGTGGTCTGTTTCAGAAATTTCAAATGCATTTGTTTTGCTGGACCCAGAGCATATCGGCTAATGTTGAAGAAGGGGTATCCATATCCAGCAGTTTCAACCCTAAGATCCTTGTCAAAAAAGATACAAATGCAACCTGGTATTCTGAGGAATATCTTTAAACTAGTGGACTCGTCTGACTTTAAAAAACATGATAGAATTTGCATCTTATTATTTGATGAGATGAAAATTAGGAAGCAATACATTTATGATCTTATCGAAGATGAAACTTTAAAACCTTATTCTTATGCTCAGGTTGTTATTATGCGCGGTCTTTTCAAATCTTGGAAACAACCAATTTTTTTTAATTTTGATTTTAAAATGAACTCTTAAACAGCTACTGCGGATAATTGAATTTGTTGAAAATGCTGGTATGATTTATGTAATTTACTATTTACTGAATCTTCAAATCTGTATTTTCAGGATTTCCAGTGCTGTCAGTTGTTTCGATAATAATAATAATAATAATAATAATAATAAATTTTATTTAGTATAAATACTATACAGAGAACAATAATATAAAGAAAACGATTTAAGATTGGAAGCCACATACCTCGCAACTAAAATTTTAAAGGACTTCAGGTTTTCGCATTCTTTGATGATTTTGGGCAGTTTATTGAATTCTAACAATCCCTTACATAAAATGGTGTTATAAATTTTATCGGAAGAACATTTATGAATCAAAATGAAGTCATTACAATTTCGTGTATTATAGTTGTGTATATTATTAAAATAAATGATTTTTTTTTGTAAATATGAAGGCATCACCTTAGTTCTAATTTTATATATAAATACAAAAACATTATATAGGATTTTTTGCTTAATAGACATAAATTTTAGTACACTTAACATTAAGTCAATAGGAGTAAATCTCACACATTTTAATATACATCTCATCGCTCTATTTTGTATTGATTGAATTTTCGTAATTTTATAATTTGGCATATTGTACAAAAGAGTACTACAGTATTCTAAATGACAAGCAACAAAACTATTGTATAATAACATTTTAGTACTTGTGCTTAAACTTTGGCTTACTCTACATAAAAAACCCACTTTTGTGAGTATTTCCTTGTTACATAGTCACAATGCTGATAAAAATTCAATAGCGGATCGAATATAACTCCCAAATACTTGATATTTTGTTCATAATCTATTTTTATGTTGTTTATATTCACATTTATGTTACTAATATCTACTCTATTAATTACATGTTTTTTCCATATATACAATATTTAGATTTTGTTACATTTATATGAAGATTGTTTCCGCAGAGCCAATGAAATAATGAATTTAGTTCTCTATTAACTAGTTCTTCTAACTGAATTATATTTTTGCCTACCGCATATATCATCGTATCATCAGCGAAAAGTATTATTTTGACTTATTTACAACATTAAATACATCATTAATATATATTAAAAATAGTAATGGTCCCAATATTGTACCTTGAGGTACGCCCCAATCAACATTAATAGGTTCTGAGATGCCAGATTTAAATTTCACTTTTTGATTTCTGTTAGTCAAATAAGATTTGAACCATTCAAGAACTTTATTTTTATTCCTATACTTATTAGTTTTTGATTAGTATGTCTCGATTTACAGTCTCAAACGCCTTCTTAAAATCTAAAAATACCGCTAGCACTATATTTTCCTCACCTATTTCTCTATTAAATTCATCATATATGTTGACTACCACGGATTCGCATGAATGACCTAAACGAAAACCAGATTGGTTTGGAGAAAATATTTCGTTTATATCACAATAATTTTGTAATTGTTTTTAACAATAATTTCCAACAGTTTTTCATACACAGGGACTGTGTTAATAGGTCTAAATTCCGTATTGTTGTTTTTAGGTACCGGGATTACCAATGACGTCTTCCATTTCTCAGGGAATTGTCCGTTTTGTAGGGATGTATTAATTACTGTTAATATTCGATCTCCAATTACCTCAAAAGCATCTCTTAGAACTTTTGTGGATATACCGCTTTCACTATCACTCACATTCTTCATTTCACGTAAATGTTTTCTGACATCGGCCATTGATATACTTTGAAATTCACCAAATTCACATTTAATAGAAGTATAATTGACAGTAGGAAATGTAGTTTTTTTAATTGTATTTAATGCAATGCTATTTACACTATCAATAAAACTTTTGTTTAATCTATCAGCTATTTCCTTCTCCTTAGTTAAAACATATTTTCCAAAAATTTTTCACTTGGAGATGAACTTTGTTATTTGGAAGTATAGTTTTAAGATGCTTCCACATTTCTTTAGGGTTTCCTTTATTTTTATCTACCATGTTTCTGAAATAGTTTTCTTTTTCTTTTTAATTTTGTGTACAATTTCATTTCGCTTTTTCTTGTAGTTATCCCAATTAGTAGAATTTTTAAGTGAACCGCTCTCATATAAAGTTTATCTCTATCCTTCATCATTTTTATAATTTCTTGTGATATCCATTTTTTTCCTTCATATTTGGTTTTGATAGTTATTTTTACTTTAGGGCACATTCTGTCTATAATATCTGATATGTCTGTTACTAATTTATTCGCTAACTCGTTAACATTTGACGCATTTTTATTCCAATAAGTACTTGCAATTAATTTCTGGAAGATATCTACATTATAATTTACATATTTTCGTTTGAACACTGATACCTCAGATTTTTGTATTTGGTGTTTGATGTTTATAGATATTATGCAGTGATCACTTACCTTTAGCGTTAAATGTACTTCGTGTTTGACTTTTTCAGTAACACGTGTTGGTTTAGTAACCATTTGCTTATAGCCGTTCGTATAAACACTCTTTAGTAGTTTATTTCCGTAAAACGAATTTTTCAACAAATCAAAGTTAAAGTCACCGACAATAATATTTATTCCTTCAAATTCAGATATGTAGTCTAGGTGTTCAGTAAAATATTCTACAAATCTATTGTCTGCCTTTTGAGGTGGGTGATATATTACGGTTATTATGTACTTTATTCTTTCTAAAGTAGTTTCAAAAACTAGTAGCCATACATAATTTTGAATGCATTCTGTTTTAATAATATTGAATTTTGTATCGTGTCTTATAAACGCTATTACTCCTCCAGTTCTATTATTTGTTGTTGTGCATTGTTCGTATTGGTAACCTTCAATATTTATTTCACTAGAATACACATCTGACGATAAATGAGTTTCTGATAATAACAATAGTTTTGGTTTCCAATCACTTACTAATGCCCGTATATTATCGATGTTGTTAAGAAATCCTTGGCAATTGAAGTAGACTATTTTTGATGTTTTTTCATTGTCATTATTTAGTTGCTATATTATAAATTTATGTTTCTGCGTTTCTTCAATCCTTTTATATGTTTCACAGTTTTTTATATCCCATACAGTATGATCAACACTTAACTTTAAGCCGTACTTATTATTTGACAAAATACAATTGTTACACTTACTTTTGTTAACATTACAATCCTTTGATTCATGTTCTTCCGCACACTTAGCACATACAGTTTTATCTTGGCAATCTTTTTGTAGATGACCATATTTACAACATTTAAAACATCTAATAATACCATAATCATTATAAACATCACAACGACTCCACCCAATATTCATTTTTTGGTTTTCCATTATCACTGTATATGTTTGGGGGTTTACTTCAAATACCATATTGAATTTTTTATTCATTAATTTTGTTTTTCTTAAAATTTTTAAATTAATATCCTTATTTTCTGATTTCAAATCATTTTGTTTCACTATTTTTCCCAAAATTTCTTCTTCGGTGGAATTATATTCCGTTTCATCTATTCCGACTACTTTAATTCTATGTTCCCGTAATTTCGGTCTATCTACTTTAAAGTTTTCTCCCAATTTATTTTGAATTTCTGCCTGTATGTTACATATTTCTTTCTCATTTCCACATTTAAGTATAATACCACCCTTTTTAGTAATACGTCCCATAGATACTCCTACTCCAATATCAACCGGGTTGATCTTATTTCGTAATTCTTCCTTCACTTTATTACCATTATTTTGGGGTCCTTTTGATTTATTACCAAAATGTTTTCATTAACATTTGTTTTTGTTACTCCTGCATACGTTTTCACTGCTATTTCGGCTTTTTCTGTTGATTTAACAAACTCTTGCTTATATTTTTGGAGATCAAGTTTCAAATTGTGATTTTCTTCTATTAAAAATCCATCTTTTTATTTAACTCATTTGTGTTATTTAATAACAATTGTAAAGTATTATTAATCATATCAAGGCAGTTTTGATCTACAATTATGCCATCATTTCTAACACGTTTCTTCAATTTATCAGATTTGTTTACGTTTTCATTTGTAACCTCGATAATCGTATCACAGCAAACATTGCATTTCCAATTCGCTTTTTTCATATGAAAACCACGTAAATCGATATTTTCACATTTGCTATGATAATAAGCAGTACAAGTAGTACATTTTATAATTGATTTGTCATCATCTATTTGTAATTTACATTTAAAACACTTATAAATCACATTAATATCACCATCGTTTTCACTTGCACCATCACTGTCCGCCATGTTTTTCTGATTTAGGGAATGGAAATAGAGGATTACATAAGGAATTGGAAATTACACATTCAAAGCCATACTTTATGAATCCATGCAATAATGAAAAAATATTTGTCTTCGCAGATGTTCCTCACCTTCTTAAACTAGTTCGAAATCATTTTGTTGGCGAAGGCTTTATCATTGAAGGAAAAAAAATCAATAAGAGTATTGTAGAAGCTGTATTAGACGCAACTTCCGTATCAGACTTAAAAATTACTCATACAATGACAAAGAATAAGTTAAATTTAAGAGGAGCTCAGAGACAGAGAGTTAAATTTGCTAGTAACCTCTTTTCACACACAATATCTAAAACTATAAGTAGATGTGGTATCCTAGGACATCTTCCAGCTGAGATCAAACCATTAGTTTGATGTTGTGTTTATACTAATTTTCTATATTTGAAGGTAAACGACTGGTTTGACCTTTTTAATGTTGGCGTGCCTATTTGTGACTCAAGGACTCAAAATTCTAGAACAAAACCAAATAATAGATGGAATGTCCCAAAAATCCTTAATTTGAAAGTGAAAGGCAAAACATTTTTGCTACCATTTCAAATTGGTAAGATTTCTGATCAAATTTTGATATTGTATTTACTTTTTTTTCACTTCTAGGAATACTTATGTCAAATAATGCCCTTAAGCTGTTACTGGCAGATTTACATCGAAGATTTAGTACACAGTACATACTAACAAGACGTTTAAATCAAGATGTACTGGAAAATTTTTTTGGGGTCATTCGAGCAAAAGGTGGCCTTCATGACCATCCGAACGCTTGAGAGTTTAAATATCGCTTGCGATCTTACATTATGGGTAAAAATGAAGGGGCTTGTTCTGAGTTTTCTAATGTGGAGATAGATGATACTCCAGATATGCCAATAAGTGGGTCACTCATAAATAAACTGGAGAAGAAAAATGATCCTCTTGTGCAAGATAAAAATTCAGATCTTAACCAATTAGAATTTGATGGACTGGAAAATTTAACAGGATTTATATGTTATAAATTAGGTAATGGAAGTTTAGAAATACCCAATACTTCGAAATACACCTGGACCGATCATTTAAGCGAAGGAGGTTTACACAAACCGTTTGAAATGTTTGTTTCACAAATGGAAAAACTTGAAAACATATTTAAATTGGTTAATGGAGACTCCTTATTAATTACAAAAAAATATATAAATAATTTAATTCTTAAAAGAAGTCATGTGACGTGCCCATACAAAGCATAATAAATGTTTTTTACATTGCGAATGCACTACAAAACCAGTGTTAACTTAGGTAAACAAAAATGATAAAAATTGTTACCTAATGATTTATAATTGCCGTTTTATTAATAAAAATGTTTTTATTGAAAAGTGTTATTTTCTAAATATTTCTCATACTTCAATGATTTAAAGACTACATTTAATTAAATTGGTCAATGCTCTAAACATCTCATACTTTTTCTTACTTTATTATGTAATATCTAAATAAATAAATAAATTTCTAAGCTTTTAAGCTTAAAAACCACACTACACGATATAGGTACTAAACTTTCATTAATTTTATTAATTAACTTTCTAATGCGCATTTTATTTATTTAGTAATATACTATTTACTCCTGGTTTCAAACATTTACAATTACAACGCATTTCTAACGAATTTCAATTGTATTTCATAAGTCTAAATATAGAGGTGTTTAAATTTTTACTCAATTGCTGACGTCATGCGCAAACTGAACGAGTTTTGGTATACGGGAATATCAGTCCCTGGGTTTACACTGATCTTCTGGGGAACCATACATACCCTTACATCATAATACAATGATGAAAAATAATAATAATAGTTGGCTTTAATGCAAATGCATTTTCGTACGTGTAGGTGTCGTAACGCTTATTGTTCAAAATAATAATGTACCGTATGAATAAATAAATAAATTGACTTATTATTTAAAATTTTCATGTTTCGTGTTCTTATAGAGGCAGGGTGTATATAAAACACGTAGGGGCTTAGTTTTCGTAAAATAAAATGGATTTAAAAAATATAATCCAGATTTACTCCTGATGTCCAACTGGTAGTTCCATTTTGTACCATATGGGCACAGGCAGTTTTCAAATATCACAATCAAAACTGATGAAAATGTCAATTTTTTCAAATGGCATCTTCTGCTTTTTTTACGTCATTTGTTGTACGTCATATGTTGTAAAAAATTAGAAAGATGTTATTTAAAAAAATGGACTTTCTGATCATTTTGGATTTTCAGGCAACTGCTCCATAAATTTAATTTTATACTCTCAACTGATTTGCAAGATAAATTTTTTTTCGTTAACTACTACAAACACCATTTTTTTTGAAAAAGATTTATATGGACAATTGACCCATGTAAAAGAATTATAGATTTGTATTTAAAATAAGAAAGTTGATAGCTACTTTGGCACACCCTGTGTAGCTGAAGGACTAAAAATATTTTAAGTAGAACAAAAATGATCAATTATGGCTGCGTACCAAATTTCAAGTTTTGGATTTATCTACAAGTTAAAAAACTTTTAATGCACGTTCTACGCAGATCACCCTGTATGCAGGGTTAGTTTTTAAGACGGAATAACTTAATTACTCCTATGATTTTAAAGATATCAAAATTATCCAAACGGAGTTGTAAATGGTACATCTGAGCGCAGATTTTAAAAATTTTTTGTGATATACAGGGTGTATCGTTTATACAGGGTGGTTCTGGACTAAATTTTTTTTGAAATATGTATAATTTTTACATATTTAGATAAATAATAGTCTAAACTTTTCAAATATGTTTTATTTTTAACATTTAGTTAAGCCTTTTAAAAGTTATTTTATTTTTCTTCATAAAATAGGCTTTGCAGGAACTTCTTTAAGAAGTCATAAAAAACGTATTTTTTGTTATATCAAATTGAGATTTGGTGCATTATTAGACAATACTTGAAAGTATTGAAGATTACGCTGCTGTGACTTTTAACTTTGTTACATTTCAATCCTCCATAACTTTGAAAATTTAAATTGCACGCCCTGTATATT
This sequence comes from Abscondita cerata, assembly GCA_030710515.1. Classification (NCBI taxonomy): domain Eukaryota; kingdom Metazoa; phylum Arthropoda; class Insecta; order Coleoptera; family Lampyridae; genus Abscondita; species Abscondita cerata. The sequence goes on along the minus strand of JALBCR010002326.1, from coordinate 17,072 downwards.
ATTATTAAATCGTATTTACCATTTCATTTTACATTTTTTTAATAATACATATGCTATACCAAAAATTGATACTTTAAAAACATAGGAGTAATCAAGCTATCCCATCTTAAAACTCACCCTGTATATATAAAAATTTTACTAAATTTGTGGAATTTTAATTTCAAAATAATGAATTAATTAATTAATAAATACTTATAATTGAAATTATTCCTTTTTTAATTTAAGAATTTTCTAAGGTAGAGGTATAAATGAAAACTGCCTATAAAAAGACAGTCTTCATTTTTACTCCCACATTAAGAAGATCCTTAAATAAAAAAAAGGATTAATTTTAATTAAAACGTTTACTGAATGAATTGTACCAATTTTAAAAATAATTATAACTAACAATGCGTGTAAGGCTTCCTAATGAATCAATGTCGAAGCGCAACTAGTATACTAATCTTATTTGGCCATATAATTTTGACAAGAAGTTGTGCAATTAAAACCAACTGAAAAAAAATAAACACCGATGGATATCTACAACTTACTCCTAATACAACAAACAAATATACAATCAGGGTAATAGGTTTAATTACACTACACCAATTCTGCCGTGTTAACTCAAATAAGCGTATCTGACATTTTTTATCTGACATATTTTGTCTTATGTTATCTGATATTGCAAAATACATCATTCTGTTAAGAAAAAAAATCCAAATTTGATTATAGTATTACGTGCAATGCATAAAAGGAGTGGCCGTAACTTCGATTTTTGTTATGATGTTAGTATAAAATCTCAGTTACGCCCTGTTGATTAACATGGCAGAACAAAAATGATTTACAATGTATTTTACTAAAAAAATTACACAGTAAATTAAACAAACAAAATAATAAATAATTTTAGTAATTTGAGAAATCAATTATCAAATTAATTGCAATGAATGTAGTGCAATTTGCATAGGGCAAACTAAACAGTGTTCAATAAAGCGAAAGATAAAAATCATAGAAATTTAAAAATATTAGAATTTGCAGATTTTTAAAAACTATTCTTAACAATTAAATAAATGCATACAATTAAAAAAGGCGATATCTTTTGTTTCTTATTTAATTTGTACATTTAATTAATAAAATAATTTAAAAATGAATACTTAAAATTAATTTAAAATTTTTTGACAGTCGATTGATATCAATTAAACATGGCAAAACGGGTCAATTGAATTTGTTCTTAAAGGCATTTGTTCCGTAACACAATAAAAGAAAATATATTTTTTTAAATTAAAAAATAAAAAACAATTTTAATGTAGAGTCGCTGGTATTTTAATTTTTTCTGAGGAAATTTCTAAAATTTGAGTGGATGTCGATATCCACAATCATATCATTCCAACACCAGTGCATTTAACAAAGGAATTAAGAGATTGGCGTATTTTCCGCCATATTTTCTTCTAGGTGCTTATTGTTATTTTCAAGCATAATATTGTTTTTCCGCTTTACTTTACGTATAATAGCAGTTCCCTAATTATTTTTCTCTTATGTATAGTGTTCCGTGATTTTCCTTCTCCCATTTTTGGCCTTACATTCCTTTTGTAATCATTTCTGCTGACTGACCATTTATTCCTTTGCAACTTATTTCTGTTAACTTTCTCATGTTTGTTTAACATTAATTTCTATTATTTGACTTTTATTTCTGTGTCAATAATTTCGGTCATCTTATCCGTCTCGTCTGTGTCATTAATTGTTATTATTTATTTATACATTCCATTGCCATCTTGTCTACTGTATTGATCTTAGTATCATTGGTATATTTCTCTTTCATTCCCTTGACATTCACTCCTTTCTTCACTGTTGGGGTCGAATTTTGTACCAATATAATTATTGTAGTTTCTTAAATACGATTCAAGTTCTCTCATATTTTTAAACCAACATTCCGATGTACTTCTACTATATTGTTTAGCCAATCTTCGTACCAGGTCCGTTTCTGTTGTTTCTTGAATGAAGTTTACCATATTGTACTGTTTCAACATTATTGTTTCATTGTTCATACTCCTTCTTGGGTCAAATTTTGCCCTTGTGATACTTTTTGATCCTTTGTTGTTGTTCACCTCAAAATTGCAAGATAAACTCTATTTTGCAATCTTCATATGGATTGCTCTTTTTTTAAACACTGGAGGTATAAGAGGGTTTATTGATAAGTACTTAGCCAAGTATATAATTTGCCATGATATTTAAATATAAAATTTTATTTATTCAACATAATCTTCTTTAAAAACTTACACATTTAACAGAGAACGTTCATAAAAGTCATTCTAAAACCTTTAAAAATCTTTTCTTGGTCTTTAAAGCATTCCTTAACTGTACATATGGTTTTCTCATTCGTAAACATTTTTTACCTTTCAAATATTTTTTAGTTCTGGAAACGAATAATAGTCTAAGGGTGCTAAATTCGGCAAATAATTCAAAACCAATCCTATCCAATTTTTGCAGCGCAATTAACGATTTGGGAGCAGGAGCGTTGTCTTACAAAACGAGCACACCGTTAACAAGTAGTTCTCCCATGTTTCGTTCATAGTAATAAACCTGTCCAAAAGTTTGAAGAATCTTTTTTAAAACGACTGCACATTTTCTTTAGGTTATTAGTCGAACATGCTTCTGATCAGCGTTCAAGTATTTTGTAATCCATTTTGCCGTAAGCTTTCTCATACCCAAAATAAACAGTATTAAACACACGTTTATTGGAAATGTGCAGTGTGCTTTCCTCTGCTATACGTCTGAGCCCAATTCGTCGATTTTGTAAAATCATGTATTTTCCGCACTGGACACAAAAATTTGTCTTGCGGATCGGTGTTTATCTTCAACGATCTTGCTCCCTTAAATTCAGCAGCTCAGTTTTTAATAGTGGCATGACACTGATACAATTTTTGTTATGTCAGCAAAAAATTGTTCTCCCGTCAAGCTTTTCATGATCAAATACTTAATGACTGATCGAAAGTCAATTTTTTCAAAAACCAGATTTTTCTGACATGTCACGTCGTTTTGAAAAATTCACAACTTTGTCACTGTGCAAGTTAAGGATATTAAACTTTCAGTTTCTTTATAAAACATATTGGTTGTAAACATATTAACGATGTTTAATTTTCTCTACTAAAAGCGTTCATCAATCCACCCTCGTATGTCAGCAAGTTTTCTAAGATTCTAACATTTTACCACAAAATTTAGGTTTTTCAACTGTACCTGTTTTCAATACGTCCTTTAATTGTACTGACACTTGCTCATGTTGTAACTCTTCCTTTCCTTCTTTTTATTTTTAACAATACCCTTTTCTTTAGAACTTCTTATGTCTGACGTAACTTTCATCCTCGAAATTGATCTAATTCTCCAAAATCTATCTTTTTTTGAACATATTGTATTCATTTTTTTCTTCTTGAAATTCATTAAACAAGTTTTTTTTTTTAAGTTTTAAATCGTTGAGTTTTATTTCCTTTTTTAGGTCTTCTTTTTATTTTTTAGAATTTGTATCCATTTTTTCTCTTAATTTTTTAAAATTTGTATTCATTTTTAATATCATCTTTATAAGCTCTCTTATTTTTACTTTCTTTGTTTCCTTCATTGTCGTACAGCACTTTGTTGTGTATGCCAAAATGTTTTGAATTTAATTCAAGCTCAATTTGAATCTGAGTTATCAGTTAGTACTTATATTATAATAAAGCAAAAAAAAAATTGTCTGGAGGCCGATCGGCTGTAAATAAATTATCAAAAAACTTCGGTTTGATTTTTATAAAACTTTGCATATGGTTCCTATTTATAATAGCGCTGGTTCGATTACATTTTGGGCATAACCTGTCAAGAAAGAAGAATTGTTAACTTACATAGATTTTTCGATTCTTGTAATTTTTCTTGTATTTTTACTCGATAAATAATTAAAGAAAAGCTATTGAAAATTTTATTATCTACCTATAACTTTAATTTGAGATATTTTCTAAAACCCAATTTTTGTTTTTTTTTTGAGAATTTGAGTTTTAATTTTAGTTTAAGGAATAGAGCAGACGAGAGCCCACGTCATTTGGTTCGAGGAAACGAGATAAAAACAGTCAACGTTTTAATTTCATTGTTAAACTATGTTTTGGTACTTCTTAAATTTTAAGATTAATAATAAAATTACCTGGTAGAAGCTAAAGTAAAAACTGAGTTAAGAAGAGAAAGAAAGAAACCGACTGAAAAAGACACAAAACGTAACATCACAATAAAAACATATAAACTACAAGAAGCAGTAGAATCAGAAGATATTAAATTAAAAGATAGGGGAGATATGAAATTAGAACAAACGTGGGAAATGTTTAAGGGCATTCTTATAAATGCAGCAAAAGATGCATGTGTCACGTCGGTAATAAATAATAACAAGAAAAGGACCTACTGGTGGAACGAAGAAATAAAAGACAAGTAAAAATAAAAAAGGGTTAAGACGACAATACTTAAGAAGCAGGTCTGAGGAAAACTATGCACAATATAAACAACAAAGAATAATAAAAATAAAAAAAGCCAAGAAAACAGCCTGGAAAGAATTCGGAACAAAAATGCAAAAGGACAAACATGTAAATCAAAAACTATTCTTTAGAGTACTGAAAAACTTAAGAACAGGAAAAGAGAATTGCCTAAAACAGATAAAAGATAAAAACAACACAATACTGACAGAGAAAGAAGAAATAATGGAGAGGTGGAGGAGTACTTTGATGAATTCTTTGATGAAGTCTTAATACTGAAGACAGAGGGAAGACAATAATTAAAGAAGATACAACTAAGATGCTAGACAAGGAAGAAAATAGAAATGAAGAGAAAAGTGAACAAATACAGTTGACAAAAGTGAGAGAGGCAATAAAGTACTTGAAAAAAGGCAAAGCGGCAGGATACGATAACATTACTACGGAAATGATAAAAAGTCTAGGACAGCGGGGCCAAGAAACGTTAACAGGCATTTTTAATAAAGCGTGGGATAAAAGGGAAGTGCCCGATGACTGGAAGAAGAACATTATCGTACCAATATTTAAAAAAGGGGATACTAAACAATGTGAAAATTACCGAGGTATAACGTTGTTAAGTGTTGCATGTAAGACCTATGAATGTATATTAGATAGAAAAATACGAAAGATAACAGAAGAAAATATGGACGAAGTTCAAAGCGGTTTCAGAAAGGGGCGAAGCACAAAGACAAAACTAAGAGATGCCCAGACTTACGTCGCATTTATAGATTTAGAAAAAGCATTTGATAGGATTTTACAAGAAGACGTATGGAGAAGCCTGGAAAAAGAAATATCAAAAGACAACTACTAAGAGCAACAAAAGTCTGTACGAAAATAACGAATGTTTTATTAGGAAAAACAACATGCAGTCAAAGGGATTCAAAATCACAGATGGTCTAAGGCAAGGCGGTGTACTTAGTCCAACGCTATTTATCACAACTATGGACGACGTAATAAAAGAAACTGAGGACAAAATCAAGAAAGTGCATCTTGGGTATAATATGATGAAACCAGTAGGAATATCAGGATGTGCCTTTGCGGATGACCTAATCCTATATGCAGCAAATGAGAGGGAACTACAAATAAATTTAAAAATCTGGGAGCAAGTACTGAAGAAACGAAAATGAAGATTAATATAAGTAAAACAAAAGTCATGGTGATTGGAAAGAAAACAGAAAAATATGCATAGAACTAGGCAACGAAAGAATAGAATAAGTTGATGTATTTAAATATTTGGGAGTCACAATCGAAAGAGAGGGCAATATAACAAATAAAGTAACAGAACGGATTAGCAGTGCTACAAAGGTGTACCATGCGTTATAACAAACTTCATAGGGAAAAAGAAATCAGCCACAAAACAAAAATGACAATATATAAAGCTATATACAGACTGATAATGACGTTCAGTAGCGAAAGCTGGGTACTAACGAACGAAATGAAATGTAAAATACAGGCGATCAAAATGAAATATTTAAGAAGAGTAAAATTAATCACGAAGATCAATAGGATCAAAATGAAATAGTGAGAGAAGAGCTTGAAATAGAACCTGTTTTGAAGTAATAGAACGGAACCAATTAAGATGGTTCGACCACCTATGCCAAATGGGCGACCAGAGGCAAGTTAAAAGAGTATGAGAAAGAAGAATACAGAAAAAGGTAGGAAGAGGAAGACTCAAGAAGACCTGGAACGACGAAGTAACAGCTATACTGAAGAAGAAGAACTTAACGTGGAACGAAGGAAAAGAAAAGCAAAGAACAAGAAAGAGTGGAATAAAATAACTTATGATAAATTGTAATAGTTGTACATATTGTAAACTTACCCTACACCTCACGGTGTACAAGGTTTGATATATACAGGGTGTTCCATTAGTGCGTAATTCTTCCTAGCGTCATTATTTTTAATTTTAGAGCAAAAATGCATTGGGGAATGTTTTGTAGAATCACTTAAGCTATCTTCTAAAATTATTTACAAGTATACAGGGTGTTCCCTAAGTGCTGTACTGCATTCTTTAAACTTTTTTAAATGACACCATATTGATTTTAATTTCTTTATGGAGCTTCTTTTCTTTCTATTTATGATGGCATAATCGAATTTCACCCATATCTAACAGTTTTTGAAATATTAATTTTTATAACTTTTAAGAAATGCAGATCGTCAGTAAAAATTGTATTTCTCAGACGTTAACTCGGAAAGTATTAGGTTTAGGTATAGGACATGTTGAAAAAAATCGAACGAATAATTAATTATCTTTATGAAAACACTAAAATAAACATACCATTCCATTTAAAAAAATTGAGATATTACACTTTTAATTTTTGAACATTCACTTCAAAATTTTGGACAGTCCTGTATAGTGTAAAAATATTTCAAAATAATTAAATTGTAGCTTGACACTTCCTTTAAAAGTTTTAATCAAAAAAATTTGAATATTGCACTGAACGTCTGAGAAATACAATTTTTACTGACCATCTGCATTTCTTAAAAAAGTTATAAAAAATTAATATTTCAAAACTGTTAGATATGGGTGAAATTGATTATGCCATCATAAATAGGAAGAAAAGAAGCTCCATAAAAATTTAAATCAATATGGTGCCATTTAAAAAAGTTTAAAAGAATGCAGTACAGCACTTAGGGAACACCCTGTATACTTGTAAATAATTTTAGAAGATAGCTTAAGTGATTCTACAAAACATTACCCAATGCATTTTTGCTCTAAAATTAAAAATAATGACGCTAGGAAGAATTACGCAACTAATGGAACACCCTGTATATATATAATAAAATACGTAACATTTTGGAAATTTCTTCCACAGTTTCCATACGTTCTTTCACATTTATTAGTGTCCGGGCGATGCCGAGTTCTGCGCTAAACGCTTATTGTTTCATTAACCGATTAATATTCTGACATTTAGTATCTAAACATATCTTCTATTGCGAACTAAGTATTTCGCCGACAGATTTAAAACGAAGTATCCGGGTAGAATTTAAATTTAAGTTGTATAATTGCACAAAAATGTAGTGACTTGTATTAATGTTACCGTCAAATTATACAAGGCTACATATTAAAAAAAAAAAGAAAATTGATTAAGTTCTGACTAGGCATTATTCTGACCGCTTCTTTTTTTACGACCACTTACGGTATAAACAAACAAATCTTAGGAACTGTGGATGCTACACAAATTTTTAATTATGTAAGCATTTGATATAAATCCAACTAGTAAGATTCTAACAGTAAGTAGTTAGTCGTATTTATTTAAATGTATGAAGTTTTATAATATATGAGAATATCGTAGAAATAAACAAAGTTATTTGTCTTTAATATGTATATTTTCAATGAATCTTTTATTATTGGATAAAATCAATTTTTTTTCAAACTGTGCAAACAATGTGTGTCACAACTGTTGGAGGTTTATTTGGGTAGAAATTTCTACATAATAAACATTCTGGATTGTTTGTTATACATTTAATACATTTAAATTACCTTTGCTTGAAGAAATTGACTTTTCTTTTCATACATTTTTATTTAGTTCTTTCCTAATTATGCATTGTATGTAATGAATTTTTTTATCGAATTTTACTTGAATGGAAATTCCTGGATTTCGAGGCTCTTGAAGTTAATAGATTGTAATGAATGGTGGTTTTTCTTACTTTTTTTGCAAGTATTTTTGGTTAGTTACATTAAAATAAAATTAATGATTTTGTTCTGCCAAAAGCAGTTGCATCATCTAAGCAAAAAGCGTTTCAAAAACCTGATTCAGCACTAATTAAATGATAATTAGTAATTATTGAAAAACAGTTACACTTCTGACTTAGACGAAGGAAGTATGTTAAAGTTACTCACAATTTGGTAAGTTGATAAGGAGGTTGAAGTATTAATATAGATAACCTCGTTTGCCTTTTTGTTAAAAATAATACATAAATATAGTTTACTTCAAAGTCCATATTTTCTGACATTAACAAATTAACATAAATTATATAATTATTTAGAGGTTAAACCCAAACTACATAAGTGTTGCCTCGAAATCTTTCACTCTTGGATCTATTTTACCATAACTGTTGTAATCATTGCTGTTTAGTTTTTGACCGTTCACCATTTTAATTGGTTCTTGTTTAATTGTTATTTATTTTATTCTTAGAAATTGAACGCAAAATTTAGTCTATACTTTGAACTTCTTATGCATTTAATTTTGAAATTCAATTTTTTCGATAGTAACAATATTTTGTTGAATTCAATTTTACTGTATTTTTCAATCTTAACAGATTTGTTTATAACAGAAAGAGAGGTTAAATTCCACTTGTTTCTTTAGTATTAATTAATGGTTAGGTAATTAAAAGTATTAGAATCGACCATTACAATTCATACAACAATATTTGTTTTAATAATTTGTATTGATTTTTTAAGGACTAGATTCATAGTTTATATTTGGTATATTAAACATAAGTACATAAGTAAATTAAACAAATTATTTAAAACAAAATTGTTGATTATATCGAAATGTTGCATTTGAGTATTTTCTGAGTACTAGGCTTTACAAAGAAATAAGAATAAACGGTCACAAGATAAAGCAATCTGAAGATAATTACATACATCTATGATTTCTTGACAGTATTTACAACATTTAATTACTTTTTCCGTCGACCGTGCATTTATGACTTACATTAACGTAAACAAAATCGTTCATTAATGACCCCTATTAATGAACGATTTTCTATTAATGAACGATTTGAGTATAGGCAACTAAGCATACATGTGTATACCTAAAGTTGCCATTTTATCTGTCAATCAAATACAATTTGAAAATGTAAATAAAAGTCTGTCATAATTTGTACCAAAGCAAATTTTAATAATAACGAATCAACATTAATTTACAGTTGCAATAAATCTTAATTTGTTCACACAAACTTTGAGACATTTTTGTACTGCCTACAACATTCCGATGATAACACTTAATAACATTTAACGATGTTTAGCTCATCTATTTTACAAACTATTGTCTCACACGTTCTTCAATATTGTTTACTCATTGTTCAAAAAAGTAATGGCCCGATAAACATTCCGACTCCTAAAAATATCTTTTGAAAGTGTACCATCATTAAAGAATCTTAAGCTGGAATACACAATAGCGATATGAATGAATATCTTTGTTTGGTATGATGTAACAAGTCATTATCAAAAGTTCAACTTGTTTACAGGCAACATAGAAATGTACTTGGGCTTTTTGTATTATTTATCAAACATTGTCAACGATTTCTGGTTCGGTCTTTCTAGGTGCATGAATAAGCACCAATCCGTTCTCACAAAAAGATTTATGCACTTTGTTTCGCTGTGATGATAACTATTGTGTTTTGACGCAACAATTGGAATTTAGTACCTCAATTCTCCATCAACTTAGTGACCTTAATTAAAATATTGTTGTCAAATAGCCATACAAAAGACGAAAAGGCAAAGAATAATCAAATTAAAAAATTGTGGTGAGTTCACAAAACGGTACTTTCTAAAGGTGCGTTCACAATAGCATTACTTTTCTAAAATTATTAAATTATGATTTTATTAAAATTACAAAGTACGGTCGACGGAAAAGTTGTGTAACTAACTTGAATTAACGGCGATTAACAATCTCAAACATTAACGCGCTCGCTTCGCTCACGCGTTAAAATATCTCGATTGTTAATCGCCCTTATTAATACACTGGTTTATTAAATAACTATTAATTTTGTTGTCGATTTTTTAATCTGCCTTTGTACATCGTAAAGAATTATGTATATAGTATAATGTGCAATAAGTGGGAAAAGTCACACATTTTTAGTATTTTTCATGTGCTGCACACTATACTTTTATATAGTTTTATAGGTCGTTTGGTTTACTCTGTGATATACTTGGTTACAATCTTTTGTTTAGTTTTCTATATAAGTTTTCGATTTATTAAAACTTTTATTATGATTGTGATAAGCTATGCCCATTTTAATGCAACATCAAATTGATACAGATTTTAACAATTTTTTTTCTATTTGTTGAATGTAGTACATGGCAACTTTCTATGAGGTGGCGACACCGTTATAGCTTAGTTTATGAAAACTAACATTACACATCCTATTAGTTGTACAAAAGAACACAACTGACATTACAGGTTTTATCGCTACAAGCCATAAATACGATCTTGTATTTCTAGTATTGTACTTTAACTTCAGAGGAGAATATATTAACAACTTAATTTTAATTAATTACAAACGCTTTATCCGGCCTATATTTATACCGTTGTTTAAAAAAGTTGGAAAGATACGCAACGAACATGAATACAATTTATCAAATAAATTGTCTCGACATGTACATGACTCCACCGTCGATTTAACCTTTTCTTTTTATTAATTGGGAAATTGACGAATTAGACTTAGTCCTTGTCACAGAAATTATAGTAACTTCGAAACCCAAACTCCGATTTCTTAACTTGGTTTAAATCATGAGTAGAACCATCTACATGTCAAACATTGGATTTATTCTTTATATGCGTTGCGTATCTTTCCCAATTTTTTAATCAACGTTTTTACTAAGAAGATGTTTAGCCAGAAAATAATATGGAATATACACATCTGAATAATTATTACATCTTTGTTGTCAATATTTTAGAACATTCTGGGTTTGGTGAAAATTTTGGGCAGTTATAATACTTTTAGTTTTTTTTTGATAGTACGAGATTATTATTTTAAACTATGAGTTTATTGTTTTGAACTTTAAAGTAGACGGCTTAAAGCAGATGACGTGACTAGTGAGAGTCGGTTCAAATTAAAGTTTAAAGCGTACTAAACAAGATTGTTCATGTTACATATCAATTTACAACTAATCGTTGTCTGCCCAATTATCTTCTCCAAACCTCTATTTCCTGTGTCATTTCCTCATTCAAGTGTCAATCATTCTGAGGTTTTCTTATACTATCATTCCACGATCTTCTTGATCTTCCGCGTTTCTTTTTTTCTAGGGGTATCCATTTAAATAGTCTTTTGGCCAACAAGTGTCATTAATTTTTATTAATGTCCAAACCAAACTACGCTCCTTCTTTCTATTCGGTCTATTACCGTGTCTTGTGCGTTCATTACGTCGTTCTTATTCGTTGTATTCTGGAGACCCTCGCACTTCGCCTTAGATAATCCATTTTATGGTGTTAATTCTCCTTTGTAGATCGGCATTTATTACATATATTTCGCTCTCATAGCAAAGTACTGATTCAACCATTACCTGTCCTACTCGTTTTTTGTTTTTTCTACTTATATTTTTGTCCCACCATAACTGTTTACACACCCTATTATGTTTCTACTTTTAATAATTCGTTATTTAATTTCTCTTTCTCCTATCCCTTTATTGTCTATTATCGCTTCTAAGTATTTAAATTCTTCTACTTGTTTTATTTCTGTATCACCATTTATTAATACTTAGAATTTTGCGTCATTGTTTATCACTAGGTACTCTGTTTTCTTTAGACTTATATGCAGTTCCCACTTTTCGTATTCTGTATACAGTCTCTTTATCATAAACTCTAGGTCATATGAGTACTTGGTCGTCTGCAAAATGTAAAAATAAACTACTGACTATTTTTTCAAAATTTTGGTTTTATTAGAAAGGTTATTTAGGAATGTAACATAATATTATTCTTATGACTACCACGACTGACTCGGCAGTACCCCATCCGACAACCTAATTTTTCAGTACATTTTCGATTGTTTCGGCTTGAATCTCTTCAATCGCAACTTCGATTTCATGTTTCAATGCTTCAATTATCTCTGGATGGTTTGCCTAACATTTATCCTTAACTGTTCCACACAGAAAATAATTCAAAGGGCTCAAATCACAGCTCCGAGGCGGCCAATTGACATCAGAATTTGGCTGGTTATTCTATTTTCAAAAAAGATCGATGGTTACGTTAGCTGTGTGATATGTGACCCCGTTTTGTTGAAACCAAATGTCGTCCATGTCATTCTATTTAATTTTTGGAAACAAAAATTTGTTGAGCATGGCACGGTAACGCTCCCTATTAACGGTAACGGCGGCTTCTTGCTCATTTTCGAAAAAAGTTTTTAATATGTCCCAATTTATTTGACCGTATAGCGTCTTATTTTGCAAATGTCAAACACGAAACTAACTTTCTTGCAAAAAATGAATGTCATTCTACCTTTCAAAGTCAAAATAATCGGTAGTTTAAATTTAAAACACTAGATGGCCACCCTTTACCACGTATCAGCTCTACACCACATTCTTTAAAGACTGAAACTGTTGTTCCCGTCAATCCTATGCGTAGACGAAGACGACCCAAGAAACGGACAGCAGTAATTTGTGACCACCTTAAATATTAATCACTATGTTCCAGACAGTCCCTCCTTCTTCAGGTCCAAACTACAGCTAGTTTTGATAACCGGGATGGTTACGGTTCCGGTTATGAAAAACAGTCTTCGGTCGCTCAAAATGTATTTTTAAAATTTCAAATTGTATTGATTGTAGTTCAGAATGTTATGTGATACGTTGATAGCAAATTGCTAGAAATAAAGGTTTCAAAAACTAAATGTTTATTTACCTTCAAATTTGGCCCCATGTTTATTGGTAATAGTCTTTTGATTGTATAAAATAGTTACCTACTGTTCAATAAAATATCAGAAATTTAATGTTATGATTATGTTTTATTCGAATAGAATTCTCTCCAATAATTGAAAATATTGTAGAAAAAAAATATTTTAATTTTTGTACAACACTTTTTTGATTTTAAAGAAAGATAAAACGTCAGAGTAACTACAAAAAACCATCATTTTCGTTTTTGTAACATTCATTTTTAATCCAACCTTCTCAGAGGCTTCTGCTAGTTGTGTTATCATGATTTGCAGGTCCTCAAAGTTGTCAGTCATAAGGATGATGTCGTCAGCAAATCGTGGATTGTTTAGCCGTTTACCGTTAATTTCTATTCCTTTTTGTTCCCAGGGCAGAGTCTTATAGATATCTTCTAGTGCCATTGTAAAAGTTTTGGCGAAATTACGTCTCCTGTCTTACACCTCGGTGGATTGGTATAGGTCCCGTAGTTTCTTCTAGTTTAATTGTCATATATGCTTCCTTGTAGATATTATGTATTAGGTCCCTGTAACGGGAGTCAATTCTACTGTTGTTTAATGCACATTCTATCGCCCACAATTCCACTGTGTCAAAGGCCTTTTCGTAGTCGACTAGGGCCAGGTATAATGGTAAGTGATACTCATTCGTTTTTTCTATAAGGGTTTTCTATTGGTTGGTAGCCGTCCATTTTATCACTTAAGCGGTTTGTAATTATTTTCATAAATAGCTTATAAAGTTGCGACAGCAAGGAGATCTGTAATTTGTTAATTCGCACTTATCCCCTTTCTTATGTAATAAGATGGTCACTGCTTTGTTCCAGCTATTGGGAATCCTTCCGTAATGTAAGCAGTCATTAAATAGTTGTTTTATATTTTCCATTAGTTCTTGCTCACCTTCCTTCAACATTTCTGCTATTATTTCATCCTGTTCTGGTGCCTTGATGTTCTCCATTTCTCTTAGGGCTTTTGTTATTTTGTAATCTTCTATGTCGGATAAATCTTCAGAGTTTACGTTCATAATTTTACTTGTTAGTTGTTGCTTTATCTCCTCATCTGGAGCTGTTTTAGAGTTATATAGATCAATGTAGTACTTTTCCGTTATTTTGTTACTTGTTGTTTAGCCCCTATGTTCTCTACCATCTGAGCTTTTAACACGATTATTTGTGTTCTACCTAATGTTGGCCGTAGGCTTTTCATTCCTCTATTATTTTGTATTACTTTTCTATTTTTGTTCATTGTGTTTTTAATATCTTCTTTAATCATTTTCTTTATTGTTTTGTTCATTTCTGTAAATTCCATTGTGTTCTTTTTTCCTGTTTTATTTACTCCCGTCTCTGTTTCATCCTGTCTTTTGTATTATTTTTAATTTTATCTTCTTATCTTCCTTTTTTTGTTATTTTCAATCCCGCCTTCAAAATGGCGTTTGTTAATTTTTTGTATTTGTTGTTTAGATCAGTGGTAGTTTCTGTCATCTCCTTTTAGTTCTGGTTTTAATGCTTCTCTGTATTTGTTGTCTTTTATGTAAGTGCCCCTCGTATCTATGAGTGCTGTCCTTTTGGTTAGTTTCAATCTTTCTAATTTTTGATCGGTGATCGCTCCCTGTGCTAAATGATTTTAATACCGTAACGTCCTCAAAAATCTTTTTCTTGTTGTAGTCTATTTCGTTTTTTGTTGTTTTATCTGGTCTTAACCAAGTCCACTTCCTTTGTGGTTTCTTTTTAAAGAAGGTGTTCATAGCATCTGTTGTTCCATATATTCCATTAATTTGTCACCTCTTGAGTTTCGAGTTTTGTAGCCATAGTTTCCAATTTTATCTTCGTTTTCTTCTCTTTTTACCCAGTTCGGCATTAAAATCTCCCATCAGAATTGTTAGCTTTGTAAGATGGTTTTCATTTGCTGCTGTTATATGTTCGTAGAATAGATTAGTTGTTCCTTCGTCGCTAGTTGACGTAGGTGCATATACTTGAATTATTTTTATAACACAGGATTTACTTAATTTTATTATTATGAAAGATACTCGATCTGAAATTCCTTTATACATTTCGATGTGGGGTACTATATTTTTATTTATTATGAATCCATCACCATTATGAGTGTTTTCATTGTTTTCTCTGCAATATAAAGCATTCCCTGTTTGTAATATGTATTGACTTTCTCCGTTTCTTCTTGTTTCCGATATATCTAGTACATCCCATCTTATTTCTTTTTATTCCCTCTTCTAGTTCGTTTATTTTTCGTCTGCCTACATTGACCTGATGTTGTATGTTCTTATGTAAAATCTTGTCTGATCTTGCTGTGGTTTATTTGATGTTTTGTTTTTTATAGTATCTATCGTGTAAGTGCTTCCTCAGAGTCCATGACCGTCTGAGCGGTGTGGGATTGTAGGTTGTTCACTTTACCCACCTGTTGTTGTTACTCGACATTTCATTTCATTGGAAGGTATTTGGCTAACGAGTTAGAGGACGATTGAAATGTAAAGAACCTGTCACGTGAATCAATCTGCGCGAACGATTTATTTGACCTTCAATTCAGTAGCGCCGTAAAAATTGTTTAAACGTAAAGTAGGGTTGGATCGAGGAAGCATAAAACGAAATCAAATTTTGAAACACTTCTTCAACGCAAATCATAAAAATATACCCATTATAAATGTATTTATTAAACTAGGGTATAATTTGAATAACACTACAAACGAAATTACGAAATACACTTCGTTGTTGCCCTTAATGTGAACAGTAGACTCGTCCGTTTCATTTTCGTTCACGGCGCAGGTCACGTGACAGGTTCTTTATATTTCAATCGGCTTCTACCACGCCAGCCGTGCGTCTTGATAACTTAGTGGTGACTTATCTAACCAAGGCCGGATGTGCCTCTGCCACATTCCCAAACGTGGCTCCACATTCAGTCACGTCGAAGTCTACCTGGCCCTCGTTAACTGTGTTCGCTAACTACTGCCCACGTCGTCTACCTGTTGGTCCGCGGGAGATATTTTATTTTCCTCCTACCTAGCATATCTGCTGGGCATTCCCGATCCGCCACCTGGGGACGCGCCCTCTAGTGGTTGCAGGCTCCCCGAGGGTCGATCTTACTACTAGACCTTATACCTATGTTTACATCTATACATTACAATTATGACATCATACAATCACTGCAATAGGTATGTTTTAAAACTAAATTTTGTTTTAATTTCTTTAAATTATTTAAATATTGTAAAAATTTTCTTCAAATACATTTTCATTTAAATTTGACCCTACATTCTGTAATATTATGGTTCAAAGTTAGAAGATTCATTAAACATGAAAAAAAAATTAAATGTAGCAAACATGTCTTTCATTAAATTATTTTTTTGAACAATAAATATTGATAGTTGTTCCAATTGCGATTTACAACCCCGGAGCATGTTATTGTGAACACAATCGAAGTAAAATATATTTGTATTGGTTATGCAAACAAGCTGATGCTAAAATTTTCAAAAGGTTTCAAACTGTGTTATTTATTTCTCAGATAACAGATATAAAACATAATTTTTATCGACCATAAATAGCGACAATCACTTATGTAACTCAAACTCTCTATTTACGGAACCTATAACTGAATTAATACATATGTCTTTCTCGAAAACCGGGCATCTACAAATTGCAGATAAAAATAGTAGAGCAATCAACAAAACAGTAAACCCATTACAGGTCTATTAAATGTATATACGAATGTTCATAGAATCAATTAACGAACGTTGATGTTGATGTACCTAACATAGTTAACAGTATTGTAATTAAATTAATAAAGAAATACAAGTGATATAATTATGTGTCTTAACGACATCTTGTGTTATAAAGAACACGTAAATAATAGTATAAACTAAGAAATGTCAACAGTTAATAGAAACGGTAATTGCTTGTTATGTACACATAACACATAACAATCAATTGCCAATAAAGTCTGTTGACATTTCTTAGTTTATACTATTGTTACGTGTTCTTCTCTTTACAAGATGTCGTT
>JALBCR010002325.1:0-78084 GCA_030710515.1 Abscondita cerata | reverse complement strand
CCGATCTCTAGATGTTTATAATAAATAAAGTTGTTGGTTTTTTGTCAAATAGTGAAGTCGTTTTTCTAGTTTCGTAAACTCTAAATTAAAGAAGAATCTTTGATTGTAGTGATAATTACACAGGCGATTAAACGGACAGTGAAATATGCGAGTGGTTCATTCGAAGTAGTTCATTACTGTTAGAATTTCTATAAAGTCGTTTATAAACTACTTTATATCACCGACTTAGTCGGAAGTGAGCGGCGGTTATTTGCTTACAGATTAAAGTTTCAATAAGAAGTCGTTCAAATACCTATAATCGTTAATTAACGACTTGTTTGCGGACCGTTACGACTTACCGAATAAGCTCTTAAAATGGTACTGATAACAACTATAATAATTTCCTGTGTCTTCCTAATTATTACCATTTAGTATTATGCAATTAAAACGAATTAGTCTGGGTGCTCACCGATAAAGTATCATTTATAAATAACCAGCTGTAAGTTTTTGAGTGGCTTATTACGTGTAGTCCGACAAGATGTTTCTATCATTTTTCTCAAAACTGGGACGTTTTCTCATAAGACGCATTCAATTTTCACGCGTCGGACTGAAAAAATCGGAAAATATTTTGTCGGACAATTCGATATTTGAATTTCGCATGTTTTAATTAACCAAACCTAAAAAATCAGGTGGTTATCAATACATTTTTTAAACTTAAAATTGTAACATGTTTGAGGTGGTGGATACCCTCAACTACCCAAAATTTTGTCGGACAACATCCAGCCTTTCACTAATTTTTCTTGCGATTACTTTCTTTAAAAATGGGTTATTAACAAATTTTAAAATTATAAGGATATGATTATGAGGAAAACGATAGAAACATTTTGCCGGACTACACGTAATGAAGTCACTCAAAACTTACAGCTCGTAATTTATAAAATACTTTGTGTCGGTAGGCACCCAGACTAAATGTTAATGTATTGATTTGAATGTTTAAAAATGGATATAAAACCCAATTACTTAGAGTAAACGTACTTCTACGTATATACTAATGGTGTATAATTCAATACAATATTTAAATTAAAGGCTGTACACATTGTTTGTAATCAAAGAACATTTCAAGGAAAACAATTTCTTTTCAAGTAACAAAATACGCAAGAATATAATTTATTCCTTATTTTTGGTAGTCATTACTTACTGTCTAATGGTTGCTTGAACATCTAAATCTGACAATGCATAAAATTCAATTGGTATTGTTATTGTACATGTGTGGCGCAATAGCATCCAACAAATTTCAGATGCAATCTTGCGCGAAGAAAATAATGACACAAATTTTAATAAAGATTCTACTGTGTTGAATTTGTTTGTTGAGAAAATTTTATTTCGAATATTGACGACCATCCTTATATTGTGGTTAATGGAAGTAATAAAATAATGGGAGTATTTGAAAATTATAAAATCAGTTTCATTATGCAAGCTAAGACGATGTTAACAATGAAAACATTGTTCCATAGTTTGCTTAAGAGCAAAACACTAAACAACGAGATTGTTAGAGGAGGGAGGTATTTAATTATCACTCAAATCAAAGACACAAGGCAATTATTTTGTCTTATGTGGTATTACAGTATACCACACGTTGTCGTGCTGTACTATGATGATACTGATAATAGCGAAGATTTGATGACATATTGCAAACCCATATTGGTCAGAAAATAAATGTGGTGTTGAAGTAAATGAAACCGATTGCAAACATGCGATAATAATAATACTATTACATTTCCAAAAACAGTTCAAATTATATAGGCTGTACTTTTGTTTTTGGATGGGTTGGAAATATAAACCAATTATTAAATAGACACCGTTTTTCTATATTTATACTATTGATATTGAAGAACTAGCTTTGATACTAAATACACGAATTATTATTGAAGATGTAACTGACGAAGAACATAATGATTTAAAACTGAAGTACAATTATTATTTTTCCACTTCGTATTTAGTTCTATGGTTATGGAGCAGAACCAAACCTTATCTTCAAGACGATATAATGTGGTTTGGAACAAGAGGAGAAACGGCTTAACACATTTTTAATCCATTTATGACAGAAACTTGATTCTTATGTTTGTAGTGTTTGTGTTCGTTATTCTAATTTGGTGGCAAGGGCTTTAGCAAAAATAATAACTTTTGCAAGTTTCAAACATTGTTTCAAAGTTTTCTCAATTAACTTCTTTACTTTTTGGAGTGTCGATACCAGTAATTCCAAAACTAATTTCTTTAAAGATTCTTATTTTGTCTTATATAATTTATACCATTCACATTCAAACTGCTTATACTTCTGACGCGATTAATAATTTAGTACTTCCTTCTTATAAAGATGCTATAAAAATATTTATGATCTTTCAAATTGAATTTACCAATATTTGTTCACAGTAATAATTAGTAAGTGTTTATTTTATGCAGACTCCAGAAAATTACACGTATAAAAAAATAAAGGAAAAGATAGTATTATATGAAAAGTTTGAAGAAGTGAAACATTGTAATTTTAAAATTACTTGTGGCTACACCAACTGTAGGGTATTCATTATTGACCAAATAAATGATTAAAAAAATCAGCATATATTTCAGAGTAATGATATTACTGGAAGTTTGAAAATGTCGTTTTTTATTAAAAATAATCCAGAAATGCTTTCGAGTATAAATAGAGCAATTACGCTTTGCAAGAATATGGATTTGACCAAAAGCGCATAGCGATTCTATACTTAGGAAAACCAAGATGAAATTCATGATAGAGAAATAATCACCGAAAATTATGATATGAGGGAGTTTACAAATTGCTGAACCTTTAAAATTAACGATGTTGTTGGGATTATAATAGTTTTCTGTTTAGATGTTATATCGATATTAATTTTTGTAGAAATTTTGATTTGAAATGTGAGTAAAAAGTGCACTCGATATTCAATTTATGAATGCTTCACTTCTTTCACATCACCTTGTAGTATGTCATCTCTAGTGATGTTGCGTCACATATTTGAGATAGAGAGAAGAAAACAAAACCCTCTGCACTCGTGCACATAAGTAATCTCAATCTTGTTTCTCGTGTTTTAATGCCACGTTTTTTAAAACTCTTCAGCATAGCAGACCGAAAACACAAACTACACTATCAAAATAACTTATTTTTATAAAAATTAGAGAAAACTAATGATTTTATGTATATGCGACGTCTGAACTACAGCTCCATTTTTACTTTGTTTTTTAAAGACTTAACAAATCTTAACCATTTTTAGCATTTATTTATTTAATCGTATGGTACATTTTAAATATTGTATTGTGATGTAGTGTTATGTATGGTGTGCCCCAGAAGATCACCATAAACCTGTACAGTGGTTACGAAACCGTGTGCAATAGTGGATTGTTCGTCTTGGCAAAGCATTTACTCAAGGTTTAGGAAAACCACTAAAACCTAAAATGCCAACCCTACCCACCCTAGTATTCATATGTAATAATATTAATTATGTTAGTGTAATGTGATTGTGTTTTGTTTAATTGAAATTACTAAAATAGACTCGTAGAGGTTTTTAAAATGTAATTTTTTTGTCGTAATCAGAAGACGAAGTTTAGTAAAAATCCAAAAGGTACTCTGTATGTATATTACTTGTAATGTGTTAGTAGTCACATAGTGTTTATAATATTCAATAACCATTTAAATAAAATTGTTTGTACTAATCTGTCTGCAAAATGTCTTAATTACAACACATACAAGTTTTACAAAAATTACTGTGCGTACGATTAGGATAATGTCACTGCACTGTTATTTAAACTATATTTTTTAATTAAACATTTAATTTAGTGAAAAGGAGTAATCTAGTATACCTTCAAGTTTATATATTTTATAAGTATCTTTTTTTTTAATTCAATTATACAGCGTTGTTAAGAATTACGTTTTTTTACCCACATTCTGGTGGAGATTGCGCTTTTGAATTCGAAGGTTATGTGTTGTTACGTTTAAGTATTCACGTTGTACAGTTTAAATAAATATATAATGCAAAACAAGTTACTTCCTTTATCATTTTTACAAGGAAAAGGTTAATCGAACCAGTGAGCGATAACATTTACGCAAATTTTGGTCCTTCGAGCCGGATTTTTGGTAATTGTCTATCATCAACGCAGTAATTAAACGGGTGAGTTACCATCATTTACTATCTTATCAATAATTCAACATATACGGTATTTGAAATTTGCGAATTTACACATTTGCATTAATTCCCAATCACTTACGTGTGAGATAGCAGACGTATTCCGCGCATTGCGATATTGCATTATCTGTTATTTGAAGTTAAGCAATTGTTTAACGTCCACATTGCATTTCAATTTAATTTAATCTAAAGTAAAATGTCAAAAAGGAAATTAAATTGTTCACAACAACCGCCGAAAGTTTAATTAATAAGCTAACCAATTTTGAAAATTATATAAATAATTTAGACGACACTAAATTAACTAATGAGATATTTTTGGAAATAGAGTTTAGATTAAATTGCACCCAATCTTTGAATAAAGAATACAAGGAAAATTGTATTCAAATAAGTGTAACTGCTACTGAGGAAATCAAAATCATAAAACCTCAAGATTTCTTGCATAAATTTGTTAATTTTAACTTAAAGGCCAAAGCATTATTAAATAGAAAAATAGACTTTTCTAATCTTATAAATTTAAACTCAAGTGTTAATCACGTTGACGCCCAAAACCCAAATGTTAGACTTCCCAAGATATCAATTCCTCTATTTAATGGTGACTACACCGGACGTCGAGCGTTTCATGAAACACTGAAATAGTCTTAACCCTTTGTTGCCGGCATACAGAAAACAGGAAAAAATATAGATTGTATGAAATTTTGACATCATAACGTTATTGTTGAGGTTTATGATTTTTAAAAAATTTATTTACGGTATTTTAAAAATAGTGATGGTACTTCAAAGTATCGTCAGGCAAATAGGTGCATAATCAAGTACAATACAAAATACAGTACAAAAATACAAAACGCATTTTTTAATTCAAACATAAAGATGACACAAATTATTCTATACCATGATATTTTGCCATTCTAGTTTTCTTTTCATTACTACATAAAAAATATATTACACATGCTACATTTTGAATGTGGCCAGGAACAATACTTGGAATACTACATTGCTACATCTTCCTCTTTCCTTGACATACTTCACCTAGTGTGATCCTAAATTAGAAGACAAACATCGCGTGGTATTGAATATTCGGTTTTCCTTCTTTTCTCAGTGGCTGTTGCAATTACTTCCAGATGTAATTTTCTTCAAATTTTTTCGACTCTTGGTTTTACCGTCATTAGCTCAAGTGCAACTTGTGCCGAAATTCCAGCAAAAGGGAACTTTTTCAAACAATTGGCAATATACTACATACGCATTCAAAAACTTATAGCATCTATTAGTCCCTAAAAATTTTGTGCCACTATTTTTTAGAACGTCTCACCACTCCGGAACACTGTCTAAGTCTATCTGCGTAATCATAAATTTGTTATAATCCTTTACAATGAACGGGCAAGGGATTTTTTTAAAGATCCATATCTTTGCTTTCTTGAAACGTGATCTTCTGTATTACCGTGAAAATTTGAAATAAAGTGAACCACCCTATTATCTTTCCACTTGAAAACTCTATATCCTGTGAGCTAAATTGGTAATCATAATCACCTCGCTTCATTTGCTTATCGGCTACTAAATTTTTGGAACAAATTTCTTGTTTGACTTCCATGGTTCCACACGCAAATGTATTCTGAGCTTTCAGTTTTTTTTCTACAAGAGGTACTGACGAAAAAATTATCGAAATAAACAGCTCTTTTCTTGCCCCATTCTTTTTCGTAGAAATAATACCACTTTTCTCCTAACCCATAGTCCTTCTACTCTTCATATGTAACTCCATCCTTCCCCTGATACATCAAATCGGAAAATATAATCCTTTTGGTCAGCAAGTGTCCACATTTTATAATCTCTTTTGATTGGTTTCCTTAGGATTATACTGTTTGATCGACGATCGATCTTTGAATACTATCATTGACTAATCCACGGATAATTCTCTTGTACCAAAATATAACGTTTCAAATACTTTATTTAGTTTTTGAAGCAATGGTCGAAGTTTGAACAGCTTGTCAGTGTTAGTAGGAGTCAGATTCTGGTTATCATTGCAATGCAAATTTGATAATATTTTATCAAACCTATCTCGGGACATAGTGTTTGAGACCAAGGGAATTCCTAGATCGTTGCTAGATGACCAATAATGTTTCCAAGAAGGAAGTTTATGATAGTCCATAAACTGATTTATACCAATAAATGCATATAGCTCTTTCTTCAGTAAGGCTGAGAATTCTGTTCCTTTGGACAGCATATAAATTTGACTGATAAACTACAAATTCAAGAACTGGTCTAAGGAATGTCAAAAACATCAACGCCGAATTACATTGTGAAAAATGTTTACGAACAAGACACTCTTCTAAACTGTATACAGGTAAATCAAAAATGAAAATCAATTTTTTCCATTTTTGTCTTTATCTCTTTTCTTCATCTTCTCTGCTTGGCGTTTCATTAACAGTTTTTCTAATACTTCAACATTATTTTCATTGGCTTCAGTTTCATCGATGATATCAGTAATCAGTGAAAATTCACCATCTTGTATATCTTCATCTTCCTCATCGGTTTCTTGATTGTTGTCAATGATTATATTTTCTAATTCATCTTGCGCTTTATTTGCTTTATCTGTCAACCGAAACATTTTATCAAGCCAAATAAAGTTACTATCTGAAAATAACGATACAATATAAATTTACCGAAACACAGTACAAATCAGCCTGACGGTACTTCTGAGTCCAATACATAAAAATCCTTATTGTATTTGTAGTGTCGTAGTTATTTTCAATGTAAATCATTACTATACACCTAAAGTATGTATCTTTATTAGTCAAATATCAAAAGTTACTTTCTTATTAATGAAATTCACAAAAAACGGTCATTTTTAAGCTTGATATTCTAGTATTAGTTATTTAAATAAAGTTGCTGATAGGTGTTACATTATTATAATATTTTAGTTTTCTGTTATTTTCACACTTAACACTTAATTAAAAATTAAGATTAATTCAAACAAACTAGATAGTAACAAACTGGAAAAACATAAAAAACTGCACTAAAAAACCTTGGTTCGCGGATGATGATAAGCAGCTATTGAAATACGTGTTTGAGTAAAGTTTTTAGTGCAGTTTTGGTGTTTTCCCGTTTGTTAAAATAGACGCTGCAGTTTAGTGTTCAATTCCTTTGTCTACTGTAGATGTTCTAATAGGTGCTTCTCTCTTTACAATTTATTATGTGTAGGCAAAATATCAATAGGGAGTAGAAAGCCTATATTACAAAAACGGTTCTTGGTTGAATAGTTTCGGGTTGCCATACTTCACGTTCTTCTGAAGTTGTTGTTTGTTCAAATCTTTTAGTAGAAAACAAGTCTCCAAATATTAACGACTTTAGAGACTTGGTGGAAGATTTTGGAAAATTGAAAACGTTCAACCGACATTTTAATTATCCAAGTTATCTACATCAAAAGTTTCTGTGAACAGCACTTCTATAAAACAGTGACTCGTTCTCACGATGGTCAATTTATTGAATTTATTCCATTCAATCATAAATTATATGAAATAGGTGATTCCAAAACCGTAGCCCTTGAGCAATTTATAAAACTCGAAAAAAGGTAAACCAAAAATCTCGATGCAAAATTATCGTACTCAAATTTCATGCGCGAACATTTGGAATTAGGGCACATAAAAATTGCTTCTAACACTGCAGTAATTGAGCCAAAACCAATCAATGACGCTCAAATAAAAAAGAGGCTGGTCTTTTAGTATTAACTTAGCAAACATACCCAAATATTTTTTACCTCATCATTCCGTCATAAAGAAAGCTTACTTACCACCAAGATCAGAGTTGTATTTGATGGTAGCGCTAAAACTTCCTAAAATATTTCCCTCAATGATACGCAAGTAATAGGACCAGTAGTTTAAAGTAATCTGTTTTTTATATTGTTTAGGTTCACGCAAAACTTAATTGCACTAACGGGCAATATCGAAAATGTATCGACAAATATATGTCCTAGAACCCTTACGTAAACTTCAGCAAATACTATAGCGAAAAACCCCAATAAAATTTAAAAATTTACCAATTGTAAACACTTACTTACAGCGCAGTAAACGCCAGCCACCTGGCAAACAAGTGTTTACAGTATCTTGCAGATTTAAATTCAAAAAAATTTCTTGCTTCTTCTAAAATAATAAAAAATAGTTTTTATGTTGATGATCTGTTGACTGGGTCAGATACAACTTTCAAAGATGTGCTAAAATTAAAACGGAAATTACTGCTATTCTAAAAAAAGCTGGATTTTCTTTTACGCAAGCTCCTTGAGCATAATATCTACTGTATCTGATAATGGTTCTGCATATCTATGTATAAGCCTTCTAGTATGCATGAAAATGCTAGCACTTTTAGGGATTGTATGGAATTCTTCTTCTGATACAATAAACTTTGCTAAACCTCTCAATTCTATACAAAACTGCAAATTGACGAAAAGAATTGTTTTATCCAAAATTGCTTGTCTTTGGGATTGATCTATTCCTTTATTTTAAAGGAAAAACTTATTTTGCAAAAAAATGTGGCAATTAAATCTTTCTTAGGATAAAGCATTACCTTTTCTCTTTGTAATCAAAATGAATCTCTCTAAAAAACAGATCCATCTAACTTGCATTTAATCAAATTTTTGACAAAAACTGTCAACTGCATGGTTTTAGGTGATAGCAGCTCTTCAGCTTACGAGGCCTGTGTATATGTTAGATGTCGATTTGTCTTGTAACAGTTAAAACTGATATTTATTTCTAGTTCCCGATGTTAAGGACACCTAGGGGAATAATAATGTATCCCCTGATGTAAACAAAACATTTTGGCACCAAAATTCAAATTTATTTATCATTTCCGTTTTTTTTTTTATAATTATTCAAATTTGATCCCGGGCCCCCTCTTTTTCTCCACTATTCATTGTTATCTTCTATTTCCTGGTCAGGCCACGATAGCCATTTTACATTTAACTTTCGCCTGAGCCTGTAATTAAAATTATTTGTGAAATCGAATGCGGTTCAGTATTTCTTTATTCAATTCTCACATGATTTGTGTACGTGTATCTAAATAATATATAGTATTTTTTAATGTCCTTCTCAAGCCGCCCTCCATCACAGGTATGTGTTAATACACCCAGAAGTGGCCGACCACATGTTTATATTTTAGGCTTTATTTTTTATCTTCTTTTACCTTATTCTTGATTCTAACGAAAAAGGAAAACCTATGGGCCGTTCAGTTACCTGCAGTTAGAAAAGAATCTAAATTAATTCACTGGCTGTCCCCGGAATTGGAGAGTTCGTACCTTTGGCCCTAACGACGGCAAAGCAATCCGAGGTCCTTCTCGGCGTCAGGTGGTGGCTGGAGCCTTGCTTTATCGCTCTGGCCGGTGCACTACACATCAGGTCCAGGTCCCGAGTAAAGGGAATCCCTTCCGTTGATTGTCAACTAAAGGTCATATTTACTTTTATTACATTTATTTTAATTAATTGTGCGAGGTTAGCAAAGTTTATCGAAATTTTGATTATAACTACTTACTGTTACAAAACTGTGAGGTAAGGCAACGATCGTAGCTGAGCTGATTCTAACGTGTAAATTGCTTTTATCAATCGCTACCACGCAAATAATATGCACCTACCGTAATTTTGTATGTTTTTGTAAAGTTAATGTTTTTTTTCTTCCCGCACAAATAAACATTCTGGCGTCCATTTTTATTTAGTTTCTTTTGACAATTATTGTATCGCTACCAACCTCACCAAAATTATTACCGCATGCCACCGACCCTGAGAGCTGCTGCTGGAGCAAATTCCTTTTAGTACTTATGCGCGGTTTTTTTTTTTTAAATATCAAGAAGAACTGTCACATAATTGGCGCCCAACGTTTTTTTGGTTAGAGGGGGGTTTTATAATTATTATTTAAATAATTATTAAAGTAACAACACTATACGTTCATTTAAAAGCAAAGTAAATGGTTTAACCAAGTTTTAAAGTGTAATTTGAGTGCGTATAATTAAACGTCCCTTTGTAGTTGTCACGTTATCACTAATTGTAAGTTTTGAAAATTATTCCTTTTGTGTATGTACATATATGTATATTTTAAATTTCTTCATACTAATTATTGCAATTGATAATGGATTTGAGAGCAAATCATCTTAAGAAAGATGAATTACAATATGAACTAAAAATTCGCGGCGTTGACCCAGGTGACTCCAATGTACAGGACTTACGGTCCATGTTTTCCTCCCTTCAGCGTCTGCAAAAGGATGGTTCAGTATCTGTGGTCCCTGTTGAGGATGTAAATAGTGAACTGTTAACGATACATACTAAACTTACCGAAATTCAAGGCATTATTTCTAGTAGTACTGATACTCTTAAGGAATCAAAAATTTCGACCTTTAAAACTAGGATTCTGCATTAATTATATAGATCTCAGCGTATTGCAACTGATGCTGTGTTAGTTATCACCCCTGTTGACGTTGATGCAAACACACAGTCCTCTTCATCGCAAATTCCACCGACTGTCACTGTAATGAGTTGGTTTCAAAACTTTGATTTTGTTAGATGTTTTGAGTAGTAAATCCTCAGTAGATGCGATTAATTCGAGTTCCCTTTTAAGTGGTAAGGTGTTTGAAGAGAAATATCAATCGGATATAGGTTCTGATGAAGATCAAGTTACTGGTGCTCCTACAGCAAATTCTACTGTATTTACTACGATTGGCCCAAATCAGAAGGTGTCATCGATTACACGTTCCACTCCAGTACATCAATGGAAATTAAAATTTTCAGGTGATGGTAATTTGTCAATTAACAGTTTTTTAGAACGCGTAGAAGAATTACGGGTAGCCAGACATATAACCGAGCAGGAATTATTTTCAAGCGCTCTGGACTTATTCGAAGGAAAGGCTCTTAGTTGGTTCCGTGCTGTAAAACATCGTGCAACCAATTGGAAAGAACTATCAGATTTATTAAGGAATATTACCTGATCCAGATTACAGTAAAGAGTTGTTTAAACAAATATTAAGCCGTACTCAGGACCGAACTGAATGTTTCAGGGACTATTATTCTGTATGACAGGGATGTTTCGCAGGCATGGGAATATTCCTCCTGACGTTCAACTAGATATCTTGGTCTCTAATCTAGCACCCGAGTACACGATGGATATCCCTGTTGTTTCTTCCATCGAAGAATTAGAGACTGCTTGTCGGAAATTCGAAACAAAGAAAAGGCGAGCGGCTTCGTATGAACCTCCAAGTAGTCGCAATCAAAAGACTACCGAATCTGAATTCGCTTTTGAATCTCCTAGGTCTAACTCGCGACACTTTTTAAACCAAAACATGAAACTTCCTCAGTAATGCCGATACAAATTCCTTCTGAAGGCAGTGCTGGATCAGTGCCTACTATGGATACAGTCATTTGTTGGAATTTGTCAAGAAAAGGGACATATTTACCGATTTTGTTGTAAAAGCCGAACTAAATTCTGTTATCGTTGTGGTAAGTTAGGTTATACAGTCTCGAAATGTCCTAATTGTACAAAGCCGTCGGAAAACTCCGGGAAGGGGAACTAAAGGGACGAACAGTTACCCCTATTCCTTCAGCTGTTTCTGTCCAACCTAGAAAACACAAAGTACTTATAGATTTCGTTATCGCATCAACTGAGGGTGACCAAAGGCCTTATTTAAAGGTATCCATTTTAGGTGTAAACATTTTAGGCTTATTGGATTCGAGGTGCAAGCAGTACCATTGTAGGTCGAGAAGGCTTCAAGTTATTATCTCGTCTAAATTTGCCTTTAGAAAAATTTTCTTCTCAAGTAACTGTTGCTGATGGGGAATTTGTGAGTGTGTTGGTGTCGTGCATGTCCCCATCAGACTATTAGACAGACAACGTCTTCTCAGAGTGATGGTAGTTCCCGATTTACCTCATAAACTGATTTTAGGTACTGATTTCTGGATTGCGATGGACATTGTACCAGATTTACGTCGTAATGTTTGGCATTTTGGTCGTGACGAAGTTTCTTGTCTCAGTAGTGTTCCACAGGTAGTTTCTGAAACAGATTTATCAACTGAACAGCAGACAAGACTTGATGCTGTATTAGATAAAGGATTTCGTTTATTGGGCAGTACACTTGGTGTTGCAAAGGTTGCTGAACATACGATCGAAACTACTGGAACTCCAATAAAACAGCGGTATTATCGAGTCTCCCTGCAAAACAAAAACTCATCGACGAAGAGATTAAAAAGATGTTAACTGAAGATATTATTGAACCTTCCAAGAGTCCGTGGGCTTTCCCTGTTTTACTAGTACCAAAGAAAGATGGGACGCATAGGTTTGTAGTTGATTACCGCAAATTAAACCTTATTACAAGGAAAGATTCGCATCCATTGCCTATTATCGCAGACTTTTTGGACCGGCTCAGAGACGCGAGATACCTAAGTTCTCTGGACATCAAATCTGCTTTCTGGCAGTTCCTGTTGCTCCTTCCAGTCGCGAGTATACTGCTTTTACTGTTCCCGGAGGACTTTACCAATTTAAACGGATGCCATTTGGACTTACTAACGCACCTGAGACCTGGCAACGTTTGATAGACGTCGCACTTGGTCCTAGATTAAAAGAGAAGGTCCTTGTTTACTTAGATGATATTGTTGTTGTTTCATCTACCTTTAGGAACATCTTCAGACCTTAACGGAAGTGTTTGAAGCCCTGGCTACAGCAGGGTTGACCTTAAATAAAGAAAAATGTAAATTTTGTCGTCCTCAATTACGTTGCTTAGGCTACATTGTCGATAAAGATGGGTTGCGGGTGGATCCTGATAAAGTCCAGTCTATCTTGAATACCCGATACCAACAAGTGTGGGTGAAGTACGGCGATTTTTGTATGGCGTCGTGGTATCGGCGTTTCGTAAACAATTTCTCATCTTTAGTAGCCCCACTTGTAAATTTGACGAGAAAATCAGTTACTTGGCTTTGGACAGATGAGTGCGATAAAGCATTCATGGAATTAAAAGAATCTCTTGTTACAGCTCCTTTGCTAACGTGTCCGGATTTCAACAAAACATTCACTCTGCAATGTGATGCTTCAGGTTACGGGTTAGGCGCTGTACTCACTCAGCAAACTGATGAAGGGGAGAAAGTTATTTGTTTCCTGTCTCGATCGCTGTCTAGAGCCGAACGGAATTATTCAGCCACGGAGAGAGAGTGTCTTGCAGTGGTCTGGAGTGTAGAAAAGTTGAGGCATTACTTGGATGGAACGAGATTTGAGGTAATTACTGACCATCACTCGTTATTATGGTTGAATCGCCTAAAGGACCCCCAGGACGTTTGGCAAGGTGGGCTATCCGTCTCCAGCCGTTTAATTACACCATTACTCATCGTAAAAGAAAAGATCATGCAGTCCCTGATTTTCTATCGCGCTCCGTTCCTGTTGTAGATGCTTATGTTTGTGACCCTATACCCAATACTACTGACCCATGGTTGGATAAGATGCGTGCTAAAATCATAAATGCACCCCGTCGTTTCCCTAAATGGAGAGTAGATGGTAATGACTTGTATAAATACGTGCCATCTAAAATTCCCGAACTCAATGGTGTACAGAATACCTGAAATTAGTAGTGCCCAAAGACAAACCTATTGGCGTCTCCATGAAGGTTATTATTGGCCTAAAATGAAGAGTGACGTTACGCGTTATGTTAAGAGCTGTAAAACGTGTCAAGAAATTAAGGTTGAACAACTCCCACCTGCAGGTCTAATGGGAAACAAACCCATCCCCTCGTCTCCTTGGGAAATTATTAGTTTGGATTTATGGGACCATTACCACGCTCATCAAAGGTCATACCATGATATTGACCGTAACAGATTATTTTCTAAATTTGT
This sequence comes from Abscondita cerata, assembly GCA_030710515.1. Classification (NCBI taxonomy): domain Eukaryota; kingdom Metazoa; phylum Arthropoda; class Insecta; order Coleoptera; family Lampyridae; genus Abscondita; species Abscondita cerata. The sequence goes on along the minus strand of JALBCR010002325.1, from coordinate 64,073 downwards.
CGTGTTAATTCCCTGAGAAGTGCAACTGCAAAAGCGCTTACTCAGCATGTTGAAGAAGGTATCTTTCTGGTCTATGGAGTGCCTAAATACTTACATTGCGACAATGGTGTGCAAATAAAAAGTCATATATTTCAAGCCCTGCTGGACAAATATTCAGTCAAGGTTATCTTTACCCCTTTGTATTGTCCTCGCGCTGATCATACGGAAAGAATTAATAGAATTGTGAAGACTATGTTGTCGGCCTACGTACGGGATAATCACAACAAATGGGCAAACTATCTTCCATCAGTGGCTTGTGCGATAAGAACGTCCAGGCATGAGACTACTGGTTTCACACCATACTTCCTCAATTTCGGTCGTGAATACATTGGTCGAGGTTGCGATCACCAGGTTAAAGAGGTCGAAACAGAGTCAACGCTTTCTGTTGCCAAAGTAAACCAGAGACTAGTAGCTTTCCTGGAGCTGTTCACCAAAGTCCAGCAACGTCTACAACAACAACAAGAGCGTAGTAGGCATCACTACAATCTGCGAAGAAGACCCGTCCAATATCAAGTAGGCCAGGAAGTTTACCGCAGAAACAAAGCGTTGTCCAATGCTGCTGCCAATTTCACAGCCAAACTTGCACCAAAATTTATTTGGCCTTACACTATAAGCAAGAAAACTGGCTTATGGACCTATGAACTGGAGGATCAGCAGGGAAATAAAACGAATTGGCATGTCCAAGACCTGAAATTGAGGGAGGACAATTATCTTGAATAAGACTACCGACATAAACAATTATTTTAATATTACTAGATTTAGGTGTTATTAGTCATTTAGCTGTACATAAATTTATACGTTTTGTTAGGGCGTTATGCATTCTACAGAATCGAGTTGGTTGGAACATGATTTAATATGGCATTTCTGTTTTGTAAAGAATCTTCGTTCTCTTTCTATTAAGGTTAGTAACTACGTTTGTTTCGGATTAAGGAAAGACAACATTAATTAGTTAGTTGGTGCCTACCGTTAAGTTGTGACTCTCGATGTCCAACCCCTATCTTCACCCACTAACTATCTTCGCTTGCGGATTTATTTGATTCTCTTCTTAAACAGGACTATGAATTATTTCCTTCACCTGCTCCCTGTGGTTGGTTTTAGCGCCAAAATTTCCTTGTAAATAATTATAATTGTTGCGTTTTATTATTTTCAGTTATTTCTACAAGTCAGTACAACTGGTTAAATATATTTATTGTAGCAGTTGTTTCGACTAAATAATTATCATTATTTCTTACCGTTAGTTAATTGGGAATTTTGATATGTACGCACTTGCGGATCAGATAGAATTAACGTTTTAGTTGAGGTAATTTGGAAAAGTTTTTCCTTAATTACCTATTTTGTAAATTATTCTTAGAGTTAAGTTTTATAATTAGTTATTACTCACGTTTTCACCATTCTTAAAAGAATGGTTGGTTAAACAATTGATTATGAATTATTTCTTTGCGAACGTATGCATGTGTTACTTTGATGTGTAAATATAACTTATCTTTAAAATTTGGGGAATTTTCGCTTTGGAAGTAAAAGGGGATTGTAACAGTTAAAACTGATATTTATTTCTAGTTCCCGATTTTAGCGACACCTAGGGAATAATAATGTATCCCCGATGTAAACAAAACATTTTGGCACCAAAATTCAAATTTATTATCATTTCCGTTTTTTTATAATTATTCAAATTTGATCCCGGCCCCTTTTCCCCACTATTCATTGTTATCTTCTATTTCCTGGTCAGGCCACGATAGCCATTTTACATTTAACTTTCGCCTGAGCCTGCAACTAAAATTATTTGTGAAATCGAATGCGGTTCAGTATTTCTTTATTCAATTCTCACATGATTTGTGTACGTGTATCTATAATATATAGTATTTTTAATGTCCTTCTCAAGCCGCCCTCCATCACAGGTATGTGTTAATACACCCAGAAGTGGCCGACCACATGTTTATATTTTAGGCTTTATTTTTTTTTATCTTCTTTACCTTATTCTTGATTCTAACGAAAAGGAAAACCTATGGGCCGTTCAGTTACCTGCAGTTAGAAAAGAATCTAAATTAGTTCACTGGCTGTCCCCGGAATTGGGAGAGTTCGTACCTTTGGCCCTAACGACGGCAAAGCAATCCGAGGTCCATCTCGGCGAGGTGGTGCCTGGAGCCTTTCTTTATCGCTCTGGCCGGTGCACTACACATCAGGTCCAGGTCCCGAGAAAAGGGAATCCCTCCGTTGATTGTCAACTAAAGGTCATATTTACTTTTATTACATTTATTTTAATTAATTGTGCGAGGTTAGCAAAGATATCAAATTTTGATTATAACTACTTACTGTTACAAAACTGTGAGGTAAGGCAACGATCGTAGCTGAGCTGATTCTAACGTGTAAATTGCTTTTATCAATCGCTACCACGCAAATAATATGCACCTACCGTAATTTTTTTTGTATGTTTTTTTTCTCCCGCACAAATAAACATTCTGGCGTCCATTTTTATTTAGTTTCTTTTGACAATTATTGTATCGCTACCAACCTCACCAAAATTATTACCGCATGCCACCGACCCTGAGAGCTGCTGCTGGAGCAAATTCCTTTTAGTACTTATGCGCGGTTTTTTTTCTTTTTTTAAATATCAAGAAAACTGTCACAGTCTGGTATTATATTAGTTCGACTACTTTGCGCAGCACTGTTTTTTTTCGCAACTTATGCAAACTGTTACGGAAGCTCTTACTTTGCACGTTGATAACATATTTTTCTGGACAGAGTCAACTATAGTTCTGTATTGATAAATTCCCCCAAACAAATACAAAACATTTGTGGGAAATCGAATAGTGGTAATAATAGTATATTATACACCAAGGTTGTGAAGTCTGTCATTATTGCCTTAGCACCAGCAAATAAGGTGCGTAGGCAATAATGGACTTCACAACCATTGTGTATATACTTTTTTTCCACTACTAGCCAAATGTAAGGCAAATAGTAAAAAAACATTTTTCTTGTAAAATTGAGTAGCACAGGAATGCAAATATATCAAAAAGATTAAAAGATACGTTGATAAACCAACTGGAACTGATTCACTAAACACTTGTGTAGCATATGTCACCTTCATTTTCTAAAAATTATTCGGAGTAATATGTAAATTAGTTGATTTAGGAGCCAATCGCAGCGGTTTAGATTTGTCTGACATGTAGAAATTTTTAATGTCTTTCCAAGATGCTTTTTGTTATTAAAGATTATATCGTATTTAATCAAGTTGTTTTGCACCGACTTCAATAAATAGGGGACATCAAAGAAATAATAAATTTTCTTATCGTTTACGAGAAAGTATGGTTTTGCGGTGATACATCTATTCTTTTAATTAGGTTTCGAAAATTTTACTACTGCCCTAACATTGGTACCGCATTGTAGTTGTAGCTTTTCTATGCAGTTTAATAATGTCAACTTCAATTTGTCACTTTTACATATCGTATTTGTAAAGATGTAGCACAAGGGTTGTTTAAATTTTTATATATATAAATCGGTTTTAAATGTCGTTACTTAGTTCATATAAAACAAATTAAAAAAAATAATAACTTGTCAAAATTGAAATAATACTAACTTAATCAAACTTGAATAAAAATACAATTAAGAACAATTGAATAATAATCTAAAACTAAAAAAATGGTATTATATTTTTACATCTCCCCCCCTGAGAGAGCAATCCGCTATTCGGATTGTTTCTAACTAACAATATCTATTGACTCTCCATAATATGGCAACAATTTACTAGAATGATAATAATTGGCTTCTGACCTACGTCTTCCGCTCTTTACCTCATAAATTGAATTCGATATTCGTTGTACAATGCGATAAGGACCTGAACGAATAGGTTGTAACTTTTGCGGTTCAATTTATTTCCATTTTCTACATAAACTAAATCATTTACTGCAAATTCCATATCCCTTCTTTTCCTATCTATCCTTACTTTATTTCGTTGATGTTGCTTATTGAATTGTTCAATGCTTGGACACGATCCATTTCTAAATCATGTGAATAACTTATTTCTTTACGAACAATTAATTCTTGCCATACATCAAGTACTCTGGTGCAAATTTTGTAGCACTATGATCTGTTTTGTTATATTCAGCTGTACATTCATTGACCAAGGTTTTTTCGGTTTGCTCATATATTTTGCAACGAATGCGATTCACTAATCTTTGATTCAATCTTTCATTTAACCCATTAGATGTAGAACAATCCACCGATGTAAAAAGCACTTTTGACTTGATGATGTAGATATAAGAGCATAACGGGAAAAATTGTCCGCTAGTAAGTGTAAATATTTCTTTCTAGACCTATTCTCAGCAAATCCACCAATCGTGTCCAATGACATAATTTTAAAACATTCTTTTGGCGGTCCTAATTGAGATAATACTGTAATCTCTCTTCTTCTTTTAGATTTATTCAGTCTGCATACTTCACATTTCAAACAATAATCTTTAATCATTGTATTTATGTTACTGAAGTCAGTAAAACTGACGAATACGTGCAGCTAAATGAGAAACTCCAATATGACCATAAAAGTGATGAATTTGATGAATCAAGAAACGTCCAAATTCTGAAGATACTATGATTCTTTCACGATTTCTAATTTTTCTGTACATTATATCGTTTTTTGAAAACGTGTTTTTAGAGTTGGTAAATTACCAATATTATTTTTCTGATCTTGTTTAATTTCCTCAATTGTAGTTAAATTTACTACTTGCAAAACGTTATCAGAAATATCAAAACTTTCCAGCACCGAATTCCGAGATAGAGCATCCGCTTCATTATTTGTTTTCCCTGGAGCATAACGCATGGTAAAATTGTATTGTGACAAATAAAACACTAAATCTCCAAGTTTTTCATCTGTTCGTGCTTTGATTCTTAAATTTTCCAGTGGCTTATAATCTGAAATGACATGAAATTGCAATCCTAACAACGAATGTTGCCAGAATATTAATGCCGCTTTCACTGCTAAACATTCCAGGTACGTCGCTTTTTTTGCTTGTGCCGTAGTTAGCTTCTTTAAGAAATAAGCAACTATTAATAGTTCTCCACTATCCTGAGTTTGTTTTAGAACAGCACCAACACCCATCTTACTTGCATCTGTAAATACAAATGTTGGACGCTGCGGATCAAAAATAGCAAGGATTGGACTTTGACATAAGTATTCCTTCATCTCCTTGAATTATGTTTCACACTCTTCTGTCCACACAAATTTTTTTTGTTGCTAGTTAACATATGTAAAGGAGCCAACAATCTAGCACTATTTGGGATATATTTATAATAAAAATTAATTTTACCCAAAAATTGACAAACATTCTTCTTATTCTTTGGACGTGGAAAATTTTTAATTGATATTAAGTTATCATTATGTGGCTGCACTGTATTGTATCTTATCCTGTGACCTAAATATTTTACATTGCCTGATACTGATAAAAGACCGCAAAACTAGAGATGCAAAAACTATTAAATCTAACATCTGTTTATTTGTCTGCCTAGTTACAAGGGCTATTCATATTGACCTTGTCTGATCTTACAACTGCAGCTTTTATTGCAGTTTTAAAGCGTTTTATCTCTGGCAGAGGCAAACCATTTTCAAATACTATAGACAATGCTAAATATTTTGTAGGTGCCTCAAATCAAATGCGTGACCTACATTTGTTTTTGAAAGCAGATAATATAAACAAAGAGATCACAATTTTTTTATCTGAACAAGGCATAAAAAAGGAACTCTCCATCAGGAAGGAATGTAGGAAAGTGGGGCAACGTTTATTAAATTACATTTCAAAAGAGTAATCGGTAATACTTGCCTTACTTATGAAGATTTTCAAACCCTATTAATTCAAATAGAGGTTGTGTTGAACTAACGTCCCTTGTCTCCCATTTCCTCAGATTCTTCAGATTTAAACCCGCTAACACATTTCCTCATTGATATACCGTGGATTGTGTTTGTGAAAAATAGAAAAAGAGATGAGAAGAGGAGAAAAAAATGGAAAAAAGAAAAGATAGAGTTAGAAAAATACAAAAATTTAAAAAAGTTTCAAAGAAGAGTGTAAACAGGGAAAAGAGAGCTACAAAAGGAGTTGGAGGAAAAGATAGGAAAATAAATAGTGAAAGTCAAGTATGGGAGAAAAATAAAAAGAATATTAGAAGGACAAAGGGAGAAGTCAATAATTGTAGGAGATAGGAAAAAGAAGAAAAATCAAGATGTGAAGGTAAGCAAGCATTAGGGAAGGTAAAAATAGGTAAAGCCGAAGGTACTGATAGAACCCAATGAAAGCAATGGAAATATATAGGTGATACAATGAAAGAAAAAATAAGGAAGGTGCTTGAAAAGATATAGAAGAGAGGAGGAATTCCTGAAAAATGGAAAGAGGCGATAATATGTCCAATATATAAAAAGGGAATAAAAGCAAATTGAAAACTACAGCGGGGTAAGTCTCACGAATGTGGGGTACAAAATATATAGAAATATTAAGAAGCAGATTGAAGAAGGAAATACAAGAGAGGAAGTTAATACCAGATTGACAGGCAGGCTTTCGTAAAGACAAAGGTACAATAGACAATATTTATATTTTGAAGCACATGGTTAATAAAGAGATAGGAAAGGACGCAGGAAAAATGTATGCCTTATTTTTCGATATTAAGGCAGCGTTTGACAATGTGGATAAAGAGCTGTTGTGGAAGTGATGAGGCAGAAGCGAAAATTTGGTAGCAGTAATAGAAGAACTGTGTAATAAAACAAGATGTAGAACTAGAGTAAAGGGAGGATAGAAAGCGAGTTTTGGGTAACTAAGAGGTTTAGACAGGGGTGTCCGTTAAGTCCAAGTTTATTTGCAATATATATTTGTGATTTAGAAGAGGTGATAAAAATACAGCAAACGGAAGGAATAGTAATAGGGAAGAAAAATGTGTAGGTGTTAGCGTACGCGGATGATGTGGTTATAATTGCAAAAATCAGATGGAAATGAGAGGCATGATAGAGGTAATGAGAAAATATTTAAAAAAACTTGAAGCAAATTTGAAAAAACTAAAATAATGGTGTTTCAAAAAGAAAAAAGGAAAAGGAATAAAGAGAGATGGTTATGGGGGCAAGAAAAAATACAAAACAAATACAAGTATCTTGGGTATAGTTTTAGTTATAATAATAAGGATGAAGGGCATATAAGGGAGTTAGAACAGAAAGGAAACAAGGTATTGAGTCAGGTATGGGGATAGGTGAAAGGGTTTTAGGAAAATATGTTGAAAAAGAAGATGATTGTTTGAGAAGTTGGTAAGGAGTGTAATATTGTATGCGGCGGAAATATAGGGATGGATAGAATGGGAACAACTAGAGAAGATACAATTAAAATATTGGATGAACGTTGGGATTGGAAAAGAAACACCAGGATATATAATAGAAGAAGAAGTAAAAATAGATAAAATTAGAATTTGGACAGAGAAATTGGCAGTAAGATTTAAAGAAAGGATAAGAGACAGGGAGGGAAATGAGATACTAAAGAAATCTTGGAAGGAAGTGGAGAAATATTTAAACAAATACGGTGAAGAGGACAGGAAACATTATTATGAAAGGGTAGGGTACTCGAAAGAGGAGACAAACAGAAAAAGAAGAGAGGAAAGAAGAATGGAAAAGGAAGTCATATGTATAGATAAAGATATACAGATACAAGAAAAGAATACGAAGATACAATGTAAAGTACAGAGAGTTAAGTTCGGAAGGAATACCAGGATACCTGAAGGGAAAAAGAAGTATAAAAGAAAAAGAATCATAGCGAGGTTTAGATGCGGGAATAAGGAAAGATGGGATATTTACTGGAGGAATGATGAGGAGAGAATATGTAGGATGTGTGGCGAAGGGTGGGAGAATATTAAACATTTAAAAGATTGTGGAGAACTGCGGTCCGAAGAGAGAGAGGAAAGGATACTATTAGGAAAGAATAGGCAAAGAATAAAGTAATGAAGAAAGTAAGAAAAAGAGAAATAAATGTAAAGTGTAATTTAAGAAAATTTTTTGGTATTATTATAATGGAGATAAATTTTTGTATTGTTTAGTTTTTGGGATTATAGAGAAGGGAAAGAGAATTATTTGTATGGAGTTTGGTTTTAATTTGTAAGAAATCGAATCTTTTTTTATGTATATTATTACTAAGAATAAATAAAAGGAATTGATTAATTGATATACCTTTTGTTTATTACCAGAAACTAATTATTTTGATGTTGCTTTTGTTTGTTACACCCCAAATTAAAGTTAGCGTTCCAATTGAGGATTGGTTACTAAGGAAACTCGACGTACACAAGTCACTTAGACACGGTGATTTAAAACTAACTTAAACTTGGAATAGCACGATAAGTAGCTCCCGCCAACTCAAAAAGCCTTTTGTTTTAGTTTCACCCACTTTATCTAAAGCGCCCAAACACTTATGGAGCTAGTTAAAAACAAAACCAAACGTTGGTGGTGGAGTCTACTCGAATAAAAATTTACTTGTATGTTAGGAATTCAAACCGTTTAATGTCACATGTACGTCAGTTTCATACGCATGAATAGTAAATAGATTTCTTAAACAGTAAACTTAGCTGTATTCTGTAGTATGAAGTGCCGAAAAGGAAGGTTCTTGCTAGCGACAGTATTGGCAGCTTCAGAAGATAGGTAGCCCCAGGATTTTCTTTAAGAGAAATATACGACGAAGAACGGAAGGTAGATATGTTTTCTCAAAGCAGCAAATATGCAGCGTGAACGACCCTCAGCCTGTAGAGTTCATCGGCCGTTGGCAGCTTAAATGTAGGCGAAACCGTGGTAGTCGTCAAGTTATATAGCAAAAGGTTCTTAAATAGCCATTCCAGCACCCCAGAAATTATCCATATTGTAATGCACGAGTAGAATATGAGGTCAACGCACGTACTAAATCATACGTCGTAATTAAATTAACACTACCACGAGACCACAACAAAAAGAAATACTTACGATAAATGCGGTCTGGTTTACATTTACACACTAATTTAACTTAAAATTATTAAACACACATTAATAATTTATGTGTGAAATTCTAGATTCACGAAGCACACCCAGTAGAAGAAAGTAGAAAGTGTCCGCTTGTAATCTTCGAAACTTTTCGTCAATTAAACAATCCACCAATAGAAAAATCGCAACATGCGCGAAATTTTTCGTCGTAGTGCTACACACGACATACGTGAATAAAGAATATAACCCTGACCTAACTTTCGTCACAACCAACTGTTTTGGTCAATCTATCCACGCTCAAAGAAGTATCTTCAGTGACTTCCTAAAAGTCAACATAGACCAGCACTTGTCCAATTGGGGATCCAAATTCCAATAATAAGATCTTTCCCTAGGCCGAGATGGAATTTCTCGAAAGCCAAATGGTTGGCCTTCTCTGTAGACCTAGACAAGTGTTAATATGGATACCCCTACATATAAACACTACAAGAGATTTGTAAGAGCTGTCATCTCAACTGCGAAGAAACATATTCCCAGAGGTTTTCGTAAAGAATACATACCGGGATGGAACGAGGAGAGGAAACAAAATACTAGGAATACCTTGATAGTGGCGATGCTGAAATAGGAGACGAGCTGCTTACTCTAGATGCTGCGCGTAGACAAAAGTGGATCAAAAACAACAGAAAATATGGCTTTCAGGCACTCAAGTAGGAAAGCCTGGGCTCTGTTAAAGAAATTGGGGAAAAGTCCGCCTATTCTAAGAAAATTCCTCGATTACGCCCCATCAAATAGCAAACCACATAGTATCCTCGTCAAGAAGCGCCTAAGGACAAGGACCATACCAGACGGATTAAACAGGAACTGAAGGAGATCAAAGTCACTTGTCAGGAAAATTCCGAATATTCGAAACCATTCGCAGACGCTGAAGTTTCCATCGCACTTCAACAGATGAAAAGCGGTAAAGCCCCAGGTTTTGATGGCATTCATAATGAGTTTCTCGTCAAATGCAGTCCATTTGCCCAAAACTGGCTAGCCAAATTTTTCTCAGATACTCTCAAAAATGGCAACATGCCGAAGGAATTCAAAAAGACGAAGATTATCTCCATTTTGAAGCCAGGAAGCTTGCCGATCGGGCCAGCAGCTACAGGCCAATTGCATTATTAAGCGCTTGCTTAAAACTTCTAGAACGCCTTATCCTAAACCGAATTACTGAGAAGATCTCCGAACACACACCAATTGAACAAGCAGGTTTTAAGCAGGGACGTAGCTGTGCGGACCAGGTCCTCAGTCTCACAACCTATATAGAGGCTGGTTTCCAAAATCGACAGAAAACTTCAGCAGTTTAGGATCTAACAGCGGCCACGATACCGTTTGGAGAGAAGGTCTGCTGTATAAATTTTTAAAGTGATTCCTTGTAAAACACTAGGCTCTCTATTGAATAATATGCTCTGCAATAGGTCATTCCAGGTTATCATGGGGCAAACAAAAGCCAGACAAAACCAAATAATGGGTAACCCCAGGGTTCTGTTCTTGCACCGGCACTTTTAACCTCTCATTGCGGATATGCCGGATACTACTAGCCTAAAATTCGAATATGCAGACGACTTGGCTCTCGCCATAAACCGCAATACCACTGAAGAAACGGAAGAATTTAATTTATGATCTGGCTGTGATGAGCACATATTACAAAAATGGAGACTGACACCAAATCCAAATAAAACAGAGTATATATGTTTCCATCTTAATAACAATGAAGCCGGACGCCAACTTAACATACAGTTTGATGGATACCCTGTCGCAACAACCAACCCCAAAATACCTAGGTGTTACTCTTGATAGGTCCCTCACATATAAGTCTCACTTGCAAAAACAACAGCTAAAGTCCATACGAGAAATAATATAATTCAAAAATTATGTGGTACGACGTGGGGATCTACACCCTGCGAAGCGCAGCGCTAGGGCTCGTCTACAGTTCTGCCGAGTATTGTGCTCCCATCTGGCTGAACAGTAGTCACACTGTCAAATTGATGCCCAACTGAACTCTACCATGCGCACAATCGCTGGTTGTATAAAAAGTACTCCAACCCACTGGCTTCCTGCTTCAGCCATATTCCACCGCCTCAACTAAGAAGACAAGGAGCGCATGGTTCGTGAATATAATAAAATAATGCAGAACGGACAACTGCCAATCCATGACCATATTCCGGCAGCCACATCCAGTAGACTTAAATCCAGACCTTCTGCAATAAAAACAGCTAAAACCTCCACGACGAGAATTTCGATATTAATAAAAGTTGGGAATCATCATGGAACCAAGTTGTCCCCGGAGGTGAGTCAATACTTGAACACCCATAATAAGCCGACCGGTTTTGACCTGCCACGCCGCATCTGGAAAACGACAAACAGAATACGGACAAACCACGGCCTGTGTAAAGAACTCTCTTCATAAATGGAACAGAGCCCCGGACCCATTGTGTGACTGTGGAAGAGAAACCAGACCATACAACATATTGTCCAGGACTGCGAAACAACGGCATACTCTGACGAGTTGTCTGACTTCTTCAAACTTCCACAAACGGCGGTTGAATGGATAGAAAACCTGACTATTAATATATAGTCTATGTTTGTGTATGTGTTTTATATATACACGTCTTTTTTTTCCTATTTTATTTATATTTTTTATATTTATACCTATATTTACATAACTATTTGTTTCAGTCTTTCTAAGTTTGTAAATCAAGTTATGAGAACCATGTGTAGCCATACGATAAATAAATAAATACGACATAATGTTCTAAGAAGGTTCCCGACATACGTGTTTGTTTTTGCAAATAAACCTTGTAACAACCAAACATATTAAAAATATTTGATAAAATGTTTAATAATATTTCAAAATATACGAGGGTTCAAATACCAGTCCAATTTTTTTTTAGTTGTATTATTATTTAATAGGATAGCGTTTAATTTTTATCGGTAAAGAAGCGTAAGTTTTAATTTTTTTACTTGAACTGGCAATGGATTTATTAAAATATTCACATTATAAAACATTTAGTTTAATTGTTTAAAAGGAACATCTTCTGCACGCGCATACCTCATTACGCTTGCATTACGAATGCGCAAAAGAAACTCACGTAATTTTAGCTTTTTGAATTTTGAATGAATATTATTGTAATAAATTCATTGCCAGTTCAAGTAAAAAGTAAAACTTTTAATTATATCTCTTCACCGATGGAAGTTAAACGCTTTATGAAAAAATATTTTTAACAAAAATGCGAATGTGCACATTTAAAAAGAATATTTCATTGCAGTAATATTGTAATAATAGATTTTACTTACTACCTAAGTATTGCTTGTATTATACATGACAATAGCAGTTGTACATAACCATATTATTATTATACTAGACAATATTCTCCTGTCAGTATTTCATAAAATTCCAATGACATCACTTTCTTTGTACGTATAATCAAGATAAGATAATGTTGTTCTTCGACAAAGTATTATGTCTTCATACCTTAGAACTTGAAGGATACATTGTCTAGATATAAGGACATGTAGTTTAGATTATACCGAGTTATAAAACTTTATGTTTTGACTAGGCATTAAAGACATGCGTTTAATCATTGATTATATAATTCAAAAAGAATGATGTCTGCAGAAAATATCATTATCGTAAAGATACGGTGTATTTGATGCTGAGAATGTATTCTGGAGTAAGTACAGATAATATTCCAGCACAGTTATCTTACTATATTAATGCAAATGTAGCACATTATAAGAACAAAGTATGAATTAAAGTTATAATATAACATTGGTTTTTCAGTCGTCATTAGTCTGAAGCATTGTCTGAACGTGTTTAGGTGCATTGTAAAAATTCAATTTAGGACGTCTTTATGACGTCTTTTAATTAAGTTTCAGAGACGTTACTTTTAGGTCATATTTCTGTATTATATTTTTTCAGTTGCAATGGTTACATTACGACTTAATATACGTACACATTAGGGTGATCCTTAATATGGACAAAAAATCCAGTTTTTACCCGATGCTCACTAGAACGTTTCCAAATACAATAAAAAAATCGGAAAAATATTTTGAGCCCTTAATATAGGCAACAAACCGTGCTTGTAACCGTCGATAGGTATACATCATACAGGGTCAACCTAGAATGATGAATATCTCAAAAATACACACTGTATAGAAAAATTTGCTAAATTAAAAGTTGAATATCTTCAAGGAGGACATAATACTAACAAACAGATAAGAATCCGTCAAGCACAAGTAACAAGCACACTAAACAGATCAAGTGAAGTTGCAAAATCTGGGCTCTCTACTGACTATCCTGATTTTGTAAGTGTACTATATTTTTTTCTCAATTTTGAATTAAAATAATTATGATAATAATATAGATGTTCTTTGGTAAAATACGTATAACTTTTGTTCCTTTAGATTTTCTTCAATTCACTGTTACTGTCACGAGATAGTTGGAATCCTACAAGATAACCTCTTGTTTAATATTTAACTTTTATGAACCGTTAGAAATATCTGTTTATTATTTTATGTTTTATTATATCGTAACCTTAATATTTCTATTATGGTATTGTTCATACTGTATGTTTATTATTGCTGGTACAAATAGGTGTAAGAACATCACTGCCGAACCTCACCTAGCAATTCGATTATTTTGGTTAACAAAAAAAATGGTTGAATAAAGACATTATTATTATTAATATTATTATATATTATGAAATTGCTTGGCATATATTTTTATTTTATTGATTTAGTCCTATGTATGTAGTCGGCTTGAAAATTCATAGTGATTCTACTATTATTACAGGTCAATGTTTGTATTAACATATTGTATAGGGTTGGTAAGAACTCGATTTGTTACCTTAATTAAGAAGAGTATAGCTTTTAGAACTGTGATCATAAATTCGTACTTGACATTAGTCTATCTACAGTTTTCTACAAATTTATTGTCGATTTCGATTGATGTGACAAATGGCAGATCAGGGTCGAGAACAAGATCAGCTAACATAGATAAGAAATAGGAAGATTCACACAGTATATTAAAAGCAACAGATCTAAGAGATTAATAAAAGAATCAAACCTGCTCTACAAAATCAAACCAAAACACCAATAGAGACATTAGATACACTGAAGCAAAAGGTAGCCGTGTAATCTATCAGACTACAAGGTACAAAGAGGCTAACTTTCGAAGACTACAAAACAACATGTTCCACAATAACAAAAAGCAATTCTACAATACGCTAAACAATACAGAAAAAAATCAACTAACACAAGATGAAATCGAACAACTTTTGAACGTCATTATGGAAACACAACAAAAAGGAAAACATGGATCAAAAAGAAATAGGAAATCACTTACACATAGAAACCACGCAACACGCCCAATTTACCATAGAGGAATTACAACAAACTATAATGAGGCACCAGGAGCTGGTGGTATTCAGGACTTCTGGTACAAATATTTTACATCAACACATAAACAGTTAGTAACATGCATCAATGACATGATACAGCATCTAATCAAAATATCTGCATGCCTAACATTATCAAAAACATACATACAATCAAAAAACAAAGACACTCATAATCCAGCTAACAGTAGACCTACACTTTCTACCTACCTTGTACAAATTCATAACATCGCTCATAACAAAGAGAACAGAAGAACATCTACTCAAAAAAACATACTAACAGAAGAACAAAGGGTGCTCATCATAGACAACAGAATACACCAACGGAAAAACACCAACAATGCAACCTCTATACATGTTACATTAACTATAAAAAAGGATTCGACTCAGTATTATATAGCTGGTTACAACATATTCAAGAAATATACAAGATTCCAAACACATTTACCAGTTTTCTCAAACATGCAATGACAACATGGAGAACAAAAACACACCTACGAACAGACAGATAAAGCATCCAGACAGATGATATAGAAATACCACAAGGAATATTTCAGAAAGACTCCCTTATGTGTCTCAACCCACTATTCAATAGTTTCAATCAAACAACATCCCGGTACAAAGCCAAAAACAGAGGACGCGTACTACATACTATAAAGGATTAAAGCGTTGATTGAAATATTGGTAAAGATAGTCAACCGCTTGTATTTGCTTGTATCACGGATGCAATTCACATATGCATGTTGGGTTGCGTTTTTGTTTACTTTTTTCACCTGTACTGAAGCGCTAAGTTATAATGTGTACGATTCTTGAAATAGAATAGTTCAATTTATTCCACCGTTGTAAAAATGGCGCAACATACAATCCGTAAAATTTACTTTTGTCAATACAATGTTGCAACGTTTTCAAATATTTAGTAAACGTATTAACTAGTAATTAAAAGTGACGAATTTTTCATTTATGAATAATACCATTGATGATACATATCTTGGATTTTAATGACAATGTGTTTTTTAATAATTTACTAAAATACATGCGAAGCGTTATTTGTTAAAACAGTTTGGTTTGGTCGGTGTTAGATAAATAAGAAACAATTATTTTACAAATTATGCTTGCACTTTATTTTTTAACCTGCAAATAATAATGTTGACATTTGTTTGTCATTTAATAACTTCGTTAGGAATAAAGTAGAACATACTGGGAGAAATACCACTAGAGTTCAGAAACGCAAAATTATTGGTTTTTGTATCTACTTGTTTTACGTGTTCAGTTGAAAAGGATTTTAAATAAAAATTGGTTTTCAAATTTTTCAATTCAAAAGGCAACAAGTTACCGTGTTTTTAGGGAAAGTGGGTTCCACTAAACCTTCAAATTTAAATTCACTTGGTAATAAAACCTATTCCTATTACTTCTAAAAATAAAAGTACTAGATTTTAGCTTGAGGTGTGTTGTCTCCCGACGCGGTGCGGATAATACGTGTATAATACACTATTCTTTTCTGTGACGAAATAAATGACGATTTAATATTGAAAATCATATTACAATAGAATTAGAAAATTATTGAGGGAAATTTGGTGTTAAAAATAGTACTCACTTTTTTCCCGAGGGAAAAATAATTTACGAAAAGTGACACTTTGTTATCTGTTAGTAGAGATAAAAGTTAGGATTTTACTCTTTGAAACTGTATCAAAATATCATGGTTTCGAATTAAAATAGTTTAATTAAAGTAAAAATAGCTCATTAAATATAAACATTGTTTCAAAAATTACAATTCCAACTGATCTAAAATAATAGTAATAATTTACAAACAATTTACACATAAATAATAACGTACCTAATACAATGCTATACATAAAACATATCCAAACATTTACACTTATTTATGCAGATAATATTCTTATTTTACGGTGTGGTTTTGTGACATCACTGTAATTATAGCTATTAGAAATATGTTTATTAGCCTCCCACTTTAAGGTTCGATATAGTTTTATTTAACCAACTGATCGATAATTAACAGTTTATGAGTGTAACAGATAATCATTAAGCTTTGCATAGATGCTTCTTTAATGCGTTTATCATATCTTAAAATATAAGTACACCTAAAGTTGATATTGAAACAAATGTATTACGAGGAGTCTTCCGGATTATCGTTTATGAGTCACATTCCTTATCGGCTTAGTCAGAAATTCTACAATTGCATACTTTTAGCAACACCTTTAGTAAATGAGTAGGCTTGTTATAATATTGTTTAGATGCAAACAGTTGAGTACGTTAGATTGTAATATAAGAAAATTCAACATTCGTTCCAACATAAAAAGGGATAGCGTTTCTATGTTAAAAAATTTTAATTTCAATGACCAAAATTTAGAAATTTACTTGCGTAAGCCTAATAGATTTTAAAACATTTTCAACGGATAAACGATGTTAATGTAATAAATATATGAGTATGGAATTTTCAAAAGTATTTAAAGAAATTGTTTTTTTTGGGAGAACGTTTTTAACGATTTCTTTACGAAATTAATACTTTTAAATCTGCAGGTTTTTTCATAATAATAAACTTTATTCACATGTGTATGTATACAATCTTTGTACATATATGTGTTTGTGATGATGGTATAACCATTGTTATAACCTTACGTAAGAAAGATACAAACAAATATTATTACATTGAACAATTAACAGACAATAGAAAAAAATATATAACAAAGGACACACATTTAATTAGTACGTCGACAAAAATCAATAAATTCTTGTATATTGTAGAACGCATGTTTTTGTTTGTTTGTCAACATTGACTCAATGCACCAATATTTCAATCAACGGCATGATGCATTGGCAAAAATGTCGTGCCTTAGCATAAACTATCAGCAAAATTACAGTTTTCTATTTCACATTTATCGGCAATACTGTTCTGTAAATTCTACAATACAATTGACGTATTTTCTTAGCACAAAGCGATACTACCGACCTCTGATGTTTAAAACAAATTTCGGGGTCGCATAGTCCCGTAAGGTTGACTATCTTTACCAATATTTCAATCAACGATTAAAGTTATATAATGAATTGCCCAACAAAATAAAAATATAGTAGTAATATGGCTGCTTTCAAATCCGAAACTGAAATATATGTTAAGAACAAATTTAGTTAGTAAAAAATTGTAACTTAGTAGATGTCAAATATAAGATGCTATTAGTTCTTATTAACTAAATAAAGGTTATTATTATTATTATACAACAAACCATCTCCTATAGATGGATGACATCAAACTGTACGGATCAACACAATATCAATCAACTCATTAAAACAACAGAGAACATAAGCAATGACAACAAGATGAACGTTGGACTGAACAAATGCAAGATCCTCACAATAGAACAAGGAAAATGAGCACAAAATCACCCCGTAAAACTGAATAATGACCAATAAATTACACAGATGCAAGAAAGTGACACATACAAATATTTAGGATTCCATCAGAACACTAAACTAAACCCCAACAAAATAAATGAACAATTAACTATAAAAACAAATCAGAACTATACTTAAAAGTAAACTCAATTCGAAAAATATAATCAAGGCAATCAATACATACGAAATCCCGCTCTTGACGTATTCGTTTAAAATAATTAAATGAACAAAAACAAAAACAGAAAGACTCGATAGAACACACTAAACCATGCTCACCAAACCCAGAATGTAATTCTGCCTTAGAACGTACTACACTTCCTCGATATCAAGAAGAAAGAGGATTAATTGATGTCACCCAGTTTCAGAACAAATTATAGAAAATCTACAAAAATACTTTTACACCAAGGAAAATAGTTTCTTCCACCGATGAATAGTGAGAGCAGACACCCTATATACACCTCTCAACCTCAGCAAACAAGCTCACAACCATGAAAAGCAGAACAAAACAAAACCAAGAAGCACAAATGACAGAAGATAAACTACAACAATGAGCACAAAAAAAAATACACGGAAGACAGTTTAGCAACGTTCAACAATCGCACAGCAATAAGAAACTCACATACAAATGGCTAACAACAAGAGAACTTCAACCGAAAAACCGAAGGATTTACAATAGCTATACAAAAAATATCTCATATCAACAAATACTTACATTAAACACATCATAACAGAAAAGAATATACAAAATGATAGATACAGAAAATGTCACCAGTTTACAAAAACAATAGAACATATCACAAGTGGATGCAAACTACTGGCAGGAACAGACTATAACAAACAACATAACACGATTGCCAAAATAATTGATCAACAAATAGCTGTCAAACACAATCTAATAAAATAAAAAATATCATACTACAAGTATCAGCCAGACACAATAATGGAAAATACAAAAATAAAATTATACTGGGATGTTACTCTACGTACCGATAGAACAGTAGCCCACGACAAATCGGACAGAACTATTTTTGATAAACAGAAGAAAATTATATATTTTCTAGATTATAGCTGTACCCAATGAAAACAACATGGAGAAGAAATACCAAGAAAAAATAAACAAATGCATATTACTGAACTAGCAAGTAGTATAGTTTAATTAACGTTTGATGTTGATAAAATCTTTTGTGTTGCTAATCCAAAATTCAAATAGTTGAGATGTTATAGCTGATAACTTAGTTACGTGATAGTTGAAGTTGAATTCACTGTCAAATAACACCCCACATCATTTACAGTGTTAGAACGACTTATAATAGTAGAGTTGATGCGATACTCGTATAAGTTTATGCAGTCTTTAATATTTGTTACAGATAGATATATTTTTAGGTGGTCTGCAAATAATAGTACTTTACAATTCAGCTGGTTCACAATTTTGTTTATGTAGAATAAAAAAGAAGTGGCTCTAAGTTTGGTTCTTGTGGAACTCCGTTCAACAATGCACTTTAACTGTAGAAGTAATCTAAAACCACTTCAAACTAACTCTCAGCTGTTTATTAATATATATTAGAATAGTCTCTTGTCCATTACCAAGCTACTTATGCATTGGAGACACCAATATCAATCTACTCAACATTGAATCATACGATGCTGTATACTATAACACTATGTTTGAATACATAGAATTAAAGCAGTTAATAAATCAACCTACTCGTATTACATGTACAGCTCACAGATAAAAACAAAGGCCCTGAAAAGGCGTGGCTGGTGGCGTCGTTATTTGACAAGTACAAGCCAAGCAAAAAGTATTTAAATGCCAAATTTAAATATTTGTGGTTAATTCAAATTCTTAAATTTTCGTAACAAAGTTATATCTATTTTTACTAAAGCTTTATTTATATTAAAACTCTTAACTCAGCGAGCAATTACAATTATTATAAGCACTTTATTAATTTATTTTAGAAAAAATATTAAATGTATTTTAAGTCAATTATTTAAAACAATTAAAAAATTAAACTTATGAATCTTCCTCTCTGCTTTCTTCGTCTTCATCTGACGAACCAGTGTTCACTGTAAAAGTCATATTTTCTACCACTTCATCAAGTAAACCGTCTCGTTTCCACATTTCTTCACCTAAGTGTTCGACGTGAACACAATACTTCGCCCAATCAGCTTGACTTACTCCTTCGAATGCTTTTCGCAGTAATGCTTCGATGTTACTGCCAACTTGGGTAACATTGTTCATGGCAACTTTGTGTTTGACTAAACACCATATAAATTCGATGGGATTAAGTTCACAATGGTAGGGATGTAAGCGTAAAACACTATGGCCATGTTTTTTTAATAACTGATCCACATAATAAGTTTTAACATAATTAAATTGTTTTACCATCAGTAATAACTCTGCCTTTCGCATTTCGTTTGTTGTAGATATGCCGTTTGTTTCAAGCCATTTCCGAATATTCTGCTTTCGTGCTGATTGAGTTGGTGGTTTATTAATCTGGACGCTGTGATATGGCGCACTGTCCATAATTACAATACTGCTAGATGGCAAATAAGGTATCAGTTGAGTGTCTAACCATCTCATAAAATTTGCATGATTCATATCGTCGTGATAATCCACCGATTTGCTTTGTGATTTAAATATTAATAAAGCATTGTTAACGAACCCGTTTGATCCTCCTCCATGTACACTCATGAAATTTAAAACTTGGACACCACAATTTCTATAAACAAAAGTTTGCACATTGTGAAGCGGGCTTAAGAGTATCATTTACAATTCTAACAGCAGATAATCTCAGCAGGGGTTATCTTATAGAAGGACTGTCGAATGAATCATTACACTAATCGTAAGCACGTTTTAGAAAATAGGTAATTTACGTTGCTTACTTAATTTTTTTTTTTAAGAATATATTTGAAGGTATCGCTAATTAAACACCATAGCTCGATTAATTATCGAATTAAAATTTTGTTTAAGTAATGTTTACAAAATAAAATTAGAAATAATTTTGATTTAAAAAACGTCTACAAGCAATAACTTTTAAATTAAATCAAAAAACTAGATATGATTATTTGGGTTGACTGATTATCACTTATTTTTAAATAAATCTAACCTACTAATTATTGTAAGTTATTAAAAAAATCATTAAACTCTCTATTTATAATATTTAGTCCTTACAAAATGTATATTTTATGACGTTTCATTTTTTCTGTAGTTAATATAAAAAGTGAAAATAAAAACTAAGGCAATTCTTATTGTCAACGTATATATTTAGTTTTTTGACAAGAATTTATTACATAATTATAATTAAGATACCAAGTTATACTTTAAAATTAAATGAAAACGTTTTTTTTAAATAAAGGTATTACTATATAAATAAATATAAAAATCAATAATGGGTGTGACCTTCATTATCATTGATACATTCATGGAGGCGTCTGCTCATTGACGCTATCAAGGTATCAATATAATTAATATTAATCGTTTTCCATGCGGTATCAATGGCTGCAATTAGAGCATTACGGTTTACTGGTATAAAATTTGGCCCTTGTTGTCTTCGGATAACAGAAAGTATTCGAGCCCAAACATTTTCGATAATGTTAAAGTCTGGGCTTTTTGCAGGCCAGGGTAACAGCTATTTTCTCGTATCCAATTGCGCACACCCCGCGATGTATGAATAGGGGCGTTGTCCTTTAACAACAAAAATACATTATGAAAATATTAATTCAACAGATCCCGAACTATTTTTTGGAGAAAGTACAGTGAAATAAGAATACATACTTGTTGGAAAATATAATCTTCGTCTGGATGAAACACTTCGATTGAAGGTTTCATAATAGTTTCCGAAATATCTAAATACGCAGCAGAATCAAGACGTCAATTGATAGCCCAACAAACTCCTAGACCCCGGGCGCTAACCCAACCCCACACATTCACAGAAAAATAACCACTTCGTTTTTTAGGACTTATGTGATTATTTTCGTAACGAGTTCCTTCCATTCTAAAAACTTTTAGTGGTCCATCGTTGAGGCTATTGAACGTTTTTTCGTCGCTAAAAATCGCTCGATTCCAAAATTTCAAAGGTTCGTTCACATATCGCCTTGCAAATTCCAGACGACGTCTCATATTTTCGTCACTGAGAACTTCTTTCGCAGCAGCATTATACTTCTTTATTCCCATCTCCTTTAATCTTTTTGTGCAGTTATATGGCATCCGGGAAAATGTGTATCTGCTATAGCCCTGGAATATGTAGCAAATGGTTGTTCTGTTACGTAATGAAACAACTCGAGATCTTGAGTACGTGTAGATACTTTAGGTCTACAACTTTCGATGGCTATTTCCAAAGTGTGTTCAAGATTCCATTTTACTCGGTAATGCCCTACGGTGCTTTTTGGTATATCTAACATACGTGAAATTTCACGCACGCTACGGCCCGCCGCTAATTCCGAAACAATCCGCGCTTTCAAATCAGCACCGAGATGAGGTGGCATTTTCACAACACTTGAAATTTTAAACTAAAATGGAATTTACATTTCTTACTTTATTTATTGGTTCACACTACCCCTTCTCAAACAGTAGGTAATTGTTTATTTATTACATACTTCTAATGACCAATGTAACAACCCTTAGAGCAATATGACTCAAAGGAAGTAAATTAAACAAACACGGATATTCTATTGTTATTGAAACTTATTCATAAAGTAAAAGCCATTTTCTTATGATGCTAATGGACAGGATTTTCTTTTAAGTATTAAGAATACAATAGAGGACTTATAAACTTTCGAAAATATCTAATTATAAATATTTACACTGCAATTGCGCTTTTCCTTAATAATTTCTTAGCAATAACATACACGTTCTTGGTTTTTAAGTTGTTATAAATTTGATATGATATTAATTTGTGTTTCTAATATTACATCACAAACTAATCTTTATTCGCCATAAAATTGTTGCTTAAGTTGTAAAGCTTCGTACACACCTGAACAACAAACCGAGCAACAAACATAACAACGAACCGAAAGTCAAACAGAACGACAAACGATCTTTTATGATTTCCACAATCCGAACAACAAACGGAACGTTTGTGCTGTTCCCATAATTATTTTCAGTAGTTTTCAGTTCATATATATTTATTATTGAGAAGAGAAAATTGCTGAAAACAAGAAGATAGTGCCAACCAAGTTTTTACGCACAAAGAAGAGTAAAAATTATAATTTACTTTTTTTATTTTGGAAATTTCCACCTAAATGATGCTAATAGGGACATCATTTTTTTCTTGCATTCTTAAACACAGATTAATTTAAAACATTTTTCTTCTGTCAACTCCATAATATTACCTAAAACACAACAAACCCACAAAAGGGAGGACAAAAATAAATAATTTAATTCTCCCGCATAAGTTTGTTCGCCGTTTTGTTTAGATTCGTCCAAACCTGCAAACGCATTTGCGCGCATTTTCTTTGATGTCGGAGAAAAACCGACAAGTTGCGAGAACGCCGCAAACCGTTCGTGGAACAATCAGGACTTGCGAATCTGTTCAAAAATTCGTACGTAGCACCGTCCAAATTAATGTTCCGATTACCGTTCGGTTCGTTGTTCTGTTTGTTCCTCGGTTTGTTGTTCAGGTGTGTACGAAGCTTTACAATAAGAATATTAATATGAACTATATCTTATGAAAGGAGAGTTATGTAACTATAATTAACGACTTAACGTTACGTTAGTAGATTCCATTTACTATTTACACATATTTTCTTGGAACATTCGATAATTAACTATCGGGATATGATGCCCATATACTTCGCAGGTTGTGCGCAACTGGATACAAGCAAATAACTTGGAGCTGTTACCCTGGCCAGCAAAAGCCCAGATTTTAACATTATCGAAAATGTTTGGGCTCGAATACTTGCTGTTATCCGAAGACAACAAGGGCCAAATTTTATACCAGTAAACCGTTGAAACGTTTTGAGGTTTCAAACTAAATATTTATCTGTCCTATGACTACAACAGGTTCAGGCTCCGGCAAGCTTCAGTGAAGAAAAGGGGGTTTGGGCGCCAGTAGGACAATGCCACTGCCTGATTCTCTTACTCGCTGATTAGGACCTACGCTAACCAAGCAAACTTCTACCTGCGATGAATTTAAGTCAACAAACGTCGAAGAAATAGAAACAATTTACCCCAGTAAATTTTGCTATATTTACAATCTAAATAAAATGTGGATATTTATAAAATAAAATAAAATATTACAAGATAAACCAGTACAAGTACATGCAATAAATGTGTGGTCATAAAACAAATCAAATGGGAAATTGGGAATGATTTCGCTAGTAATAGTTCGTAACCATAAGTTATGATGCAAGATTGGGGCAAGATTTACCCTGTAAATTTCATAAATAAATTATTGTAATTAGCGGCGCGGTAAGACTAAATAAAAACGTAGTGAATTCGTAATATTCCTACGATAAAATATTAATCTTTAATTTTATATATTTCCTTTTGTTTTTGTTTTCTTTTTTTTTTTAATTATTGAATGTTTCCTTGCTCGAGCAAACAACACCAATAAACCAATCACTAAAACGCTCAAGTAGCGTTGGATTTTGTTTCACTTAAGACAAGAATATATTAAATTCAATACGGTGTAATCTCAATAATTATCTGTCGAACTAAAATTCATAGAAATTTCCGATATCACTGGAAATCAGCGCGTCATAAAGAAATTGTGAATGATGGTTACTAAAAACTATTTTACATGTCAGAATAAGCGTAATAAATAATCCCAAACAAAATAAGAAAAATCTAAATAAATAACACGAAAGTGTAGATATTTACAACGCATTTACCTAATTCAAACTATTTTATGATAACAATAAATTTTCGTTAAATCTGTTCCCTTATCACACAAAGTATACGGATGAAAACAATCAAGAATAATTATAATTGGTAAGTACTCACGTTTTTAACATTAATAGAAAATTAAATTTGTATCTTATCTGAACTTTTGTAGGTTTTTAGACGTATCGGCAAACTACTGAGATTAGCTATCGATGCATCATCGGGTGGAAGACACGATTCCGGTAGACGGGAAGGCCCATTTAATAGTCAACATATGACATGCCAATCAACAATTGCACGTTAGATTCGAACGGAATTTCAGCGGTAATGAAGGCACTTGACAGAGGCTTAATTTATTTTGAATTTAATAAATTTTTGTTGTGTTCAAAATTGCACTGATCCTTATAAAAGTATGACCGACGCATCAATAAAACTACTGCAATCTCGGTCTTAAATTATATTTGATTCCTAGGAGCAACCATTATCCCAACTACTGTGGAGGATCTCAATCAACCAATAATTAATCAATTTCCTTTGATTTTCTACCCAGGTCCCTACAATTATTGCACACAACTCTTTAGAACTGTCTATTCAATCGAAAACCGAAAAGTGCTTTATCTGCGTGTATTTGCATTAGAAATTTGAACTGTGGATAACCTCCAGCGATAAATTTGAAAATTTTGCGGCTCGAAAGTGATTTAAAAGTATAAATTTTATATGCAACTATCATGTCACACAATTTGATACAGTTGCATCGACACCTACAGTAATAGAAAAATAAAATAGAAAATAAATGTAATTGAAAATATTATCAAAACGTTACAATTCCCCCTCCTACCTGAAAGGAGTAAACTCCATTTCGACAAAATAAATATCAAAGAATCCCAACTCCTAATCAAATAAAACCAAAGTGTATATACAATTTGCCAAGACCTATCACAATAAGTGAGGATCACCGATAAAAGCAAGGCGTTTGGCGCGCCTGATACACTTGGAGGACTTTTACCTCCGACGGGGAATCGTCGTCAGGGAATTCTCTAGCCCCCAACCTGACAGGAGCACCTAAAATTAAGTTTCGGGTATATAAGCCTTAAGGTCTTTGGAGTGCCAAGTACCTTCATAGTTTCCTAATTTATCTTTAAGAGTGAACGTCCAAGGAGACACTTTCTTATCAATAATAAATGGACCGACGTATTTTGGAGCTAGCTTATTCGAAAAGTATTTAGACGAATCTGACAAAACAAAATTTCGTCTGTAAACTATCTGACCGCTTGCAAAACTATCAGGTCTTCTTCGCAAATTGTAGGTTCTTTCATTTTTATTAGCCATACGTCGAATTCTATCCTTTACATCATTGAAAACCTTGACCAGATTTTCACTACTAAACGGTTGATCTTCGTCTTGAATTACCTTATCATGGTGACTTCCATCTAAAATTAGCTCTCTTCCAGTATGTACAAAATGTGGGGTCAATTTTGTTACCTCGTGTCGAGCCGTTCTAATCGCGCAACCAATTTTTGCTAAAAGGTATCCCACGACCGTTGATTTTCGGAGCTGTACGTCCGGAGTAAGGTTTTCACAGTTCTATTCACCCTTTCTGTGGGATTTGCTTGAGGATGGTAGTGCGCGTTAAAACGTATCCTTACGTTATACTCTGCGGTTAGCTTAGTGAGTTGGGATGACTTAAATTGAGGACCGTTGTCACAAATCAATATTTTTGGTACACCATAGACTAAGAATATCTCGTCTTCTAATATGCGAACAATTTTTGGGCGGTAGCGACCCTTAAAGGAAACAAGAGAACATATTTACTGAAGTAATCGGATACCACAAAATATACTGATGACCCTTAGAGGATCTAGGCAGGGTCCTACTAAATCCATAGACATCAGTTGCCAAGGCTTTGTACATTCAGGTTGGCGAACGTAATTACCCATCGGTTTTTCGCCTCTATTTTATGAACAGCACAAGTCTTACAACTGGAAATGTACTTGGCCACGTCGGACCTCATTTTCGGCCATGTGTATTTTTGCGACAGTCGATTGTATGTCTTGTAGACTCCCATATGTCCAGAAGTAGGCGGGTTATGTGCGGCTTCGATTATATCTGTCGATGTGCCAACCCAGAACTGGGGACAACACATACTTGAATACTAATCCATCCTGTACTCGATACTTTGGATATTTCTCAGGTTTAGCTGAAATGTCTTTCTTCAATTTAATCAACCACTTATCTGTAGAGTCTCCACAATCCATTAATTGAGGACTGACACTATCTAATACCGGGACTGAACGCGACAAAGTGTCCGGCACCACATTTTCAACGCCCCTACGATGCTGAAGTTCGAAACTATATTGCTGCAATCTAATTGCCCAACGAGCAATACGACCAGTAGGCTGTTTAAACTTCAGCAACCACAAAAAGAGAGTAGTGATCAGTCACTACTGTGAATGGTATACCCTCTAGATAAGGCCTCAACTTTTCCAAAGCCCATATTACAGCTAAGCATTCTCTCTCGGTTGTGGAATAATTGCGTTCGCTAGGGGTTAACGACCTGCTTAGATAAGCCACAACACAATCCCCGTCATGTTTAGGCTGCAATAACACCGCTCCTATTCCTACTCCTGATGCGTCCGTGTGGACTTCAAATGGTTTGGTATAATCCGGACAACATAAAATCGGAGCACTAACAAGTTTTTCTCTTATTAATCTAAAAGAATCATCGCATTCCGTAGTCCATTCCACTTTGGCTCCTTTCTTCAGAAGTTTGGTTAAGGGTGCAATGAGATCAGAAAAGTTAGGTATAAACCTTCTATACCAAGAGAATGTGCCGACAATTTTTCTCACTTGCTTTTGGGTAGTAGGGATGGGTATCTGCAACATGGCTTCGACCTTCTCCATATCTACGTGAAGACCTGAAGCATTGACTACATATCCAAGGTATTTCATTTCTGGCCTACACAGATTACATTTTTCCCATTTAACCTTTAGTCCAGCTTTAAACAATCGAGACAATACATTTTCCAAAATTTGCAGATGTTCTTCAAACGTTGCGGTAATTATTATGACGTCATCTAGGTATACAAAGGCGTTGGGTTCTAAATCTGCGCTGATAACCTGGTCCATCAGTCTCTGCCATGTGGCGGGTGAGTTGTGTAACCCAAACGGCATTCGGGTAAATTGAAAAAGCCCTCTCCCTGGCACTGTAAACGCCGTATACTTTTTGGATGATTCGTCCATAGGAACTTGCCAAAAAGCGGACTTGATATCGATTGACGACAAAAACTTGGCGTTTTTAAGTTTGTCCAGAGTTGCTGATACGTAAGGTAACGGATACCCATCTCGTTCGGTAACTGAATTAAGCCTCCTATAATCCACGCAAAACCTGTATGACCCATCTTTTTTTTTCACTAAAAGTACCGGAGAAGACCAACCACTTGTAGAATGCTCTACCACTCCTTTTTTGTAGCATATCGTCCAGTTCGCGGTTTATATGTTCCTGAATTACAGGGGATACCGGATAGTACCTCTGTTTTATAGGTTCTGATGAAGTCCTTATAACGTGATTGGCCAAGTGTGTACATCCTAAACCATCGCCCATCAAGTTTTTATAGTTATCCACTAATTCATTTAATTTTTGTCTTTGTTCTAGAGACAACCCAACATCATCGACAACTACGCTTTCTATGTTAGGAGTTTCATTACTGAAATGCCATTCGTTTCGACGTAAATCAGGTACGACACCCAAAAATTTAAAAAAGTCAACACCCAATATCAATGTGTGTTGTAGTTCGGGTATCACCATCATCTCGACTAATTTCACTTTACCACGAAGCTCCACTGGTACAGTGACTTTCCCAACCGACTGGCAAAACTGACCATTAGCCACGCGAACACGAGTGTCAAATTTTTCTAGGTGAAACCCCAAATTTTCCAAAATTTGCCATCCAGCTTTGCCTACAACAGTCCGAGTCGCTCCCGTATCCAACAAACCTAACATTTGCGTTCCCAAAATGGTTACATTGAGATGAGGTCTTTCATCAGAATTTGCCTGGTCCAAAATAAAATCAAGTATGGCCGTAATTTTAACAGAACTAACGGCGGCGTCATCGGTTAGACGGCCTTCTAACGTCGACGCCTGTCGTTTCCCAAGTTGGAAGATGATTGTGGTCTAGAATAACGTTTCGAGCAGTCAGGACAGTTACGAGATGTAACACCAGTTTTTTTGCAACTATAACAATGCAAATTTAAAGGAGCAAGACAACCTCTAGCCATATGTCCCTGTTTACCGCAATTGAAACACGACTGGTTAGTAGAAGATACTTGTACCGGAGAAGGAGATACAGAATCCACAATAGCTCCACGGCTTGGTTCTGCCTCAACATACGCCAAGTCTGGCTCCAACAATTTTCCTTTTTCCTAGGAGGTACGAACTCTTCCGAACATCTTCTACTTTCCTCCAACTGTCGACATAATTCTTTTAATCGCCTAACCGAGTCAATAGTTTGTAGGGCCAAGTGAGTTTGAAAATATGGCAACACATTCCTTTTCAAAATTCTTATTTTAGCATCCTCCGTAATTGCACAAGTCAATCTAGAAAACAATCCTTCCATATTTGCCATATACACGCTAACAGATTCGAGGTCCCCTTGAGTACGACGCTTGATTTCGTCCAAAAGTTTTTCATTATAATCAGTAGGTTGAAATTCTGACCTTAACAGTGATTCTAAATCATGCCAGCAAGAAAGCGACTTTCGAACAGACCGATACCAATTAAGTGCAGGACCCTCAAAAAGATCCAACGCCGATGTAAATACTTGCTCCATTGATACACTCCTAGCACTTGCTAATTCGTCAACTCGTTCAAGGAAGGCACTAACAGACGACTCTGGTCGACCGGAGAATTTTACGTCCCATTTATACACTGGGATTGATTTAGGAGTTGTTTGGACAGCACTGATAAGTGGTAAATTTTTACGAGGGGTTGATGAACCAGCAGGATCGAGACTCAGAGAAATATTCAAACTTGCTTCCAATGCGTCTAACTCCGCAGGTTTAACTGCAGAACTAACGCAGACTTGAAATTTATCCTTAAGTGATAAAGCTTTTTTCAACAAGTCGACACGAATCGCCGATAGGTCATTCATGCGTCGAAGACGACCTAAAACGTGCCACAGTTTGCTTCCGATCTTCCTTGAGTTACCGCCATCAAATTTATCGATTAGATTCTGGATTGCTACCAACGATGCTTCAACTGCTTGTGTGTCAGATTCTTCCGTAAATTGGTAATCTGGGTAACTATCAATAACTTTGGGATCAGTTTTTTCTATTTTCAGTAACGACGTGAGGCTTTTTCTCATTTCTTCCACAGTACCTACATCGGCTCCACGTACTTCGACTTCGTAAGCCAACTCTTCTTTCGACAAATAATTAATTACCACCTTAAGAGCCATGTCTAATAATGCAAATACACCACAAGAAAAGAAATCAAACAATAAAAAAAAATTCAAATGAAACTATTTCTCCGACACAACGCAATCTCTCTTACTTCGGGTAAGGGCCCCACGTTGGGCGCCAAAATTGAAACGTTTTGAGGTTTCAAACTAAATATTTATCTGTCCTATGACTACAACAGGTTCAGGCTCCGGCAAGCTTCAGTGAAGAAAAGGGGGTTTGGGCGCCAGTAGGACAATGCCACTGCCTGATTCTCTTACTCGCTGATTAGGACCTACGCTAACCAAGCAAACTTCTACCTGCGATGAATTTAAGTCAACAAACGTCGAAGAAATAGAAACAATTTACCCCAGTAAATTTTGCTATATTTACAATCTAAATAAAATGTGGATATTTATAAAATAAAATAAAAGATTACAAGATAAACCAGTACAAGTACATGCAATAAATGTGTGGTCATAAAACAAATCAAATGGGAAATTGGGAATGATTTCGCTAGTAATAGTTCGTAACCATAAGTTATGATGCAAGATTGGGGCAAGATTTACCCTGTAAATTTCATAAATAAATTATTGTAATTAGCGGCGCGGTAAGACTAAATAAAAACGTAGTGAATTCGTAATATTCCTACGATAAAATATTAATCTTTAATTTTATATATTTCCTTTTGTTTTTGTTTTCTTTTTTTTTAATTATTGAATGTTTCCTTGCTCGAGCAAACAACACCAATAAACCAATCACTAAAACGCTCAAGTAGCGTTGGATTTTGTTTCACTTAAGACAAGAATATATTAAATTCAATACGGTGTAATCTCAATAATTATCTGTCGAACTAAAATTCATAGAAATTTCCGATATCACTGGAAATCAGCGCGTCATAAAGAAATTGTGAATGATGGTTACTAAAAACTATTTTACATGTCAGAATAAGCGTAATAAATAATCCCAAACAAAATAAGAAAAATCTAAATAAATAACACGAAAGTGTAGATATTTACAACGCATTTACCTAATTCAAACTATTTTATGATAACAATAAATTTTCGTTAAATCTGTTCCTTATCACACAAAGTATACGGATGAAAACAATCAAGAATAATTATAATTGGTAAGTACTCACGTTTTTAACATTAATAGAAAATTAAATTTGTATCTTATCTGAACTTTTGTAGGTTTTTAGACGTATCGGCAAACTACTGAGATTAGCTATCGATGCATCATCGGGTGGAAGACACGATTCTGGTAGACGGGAAGGCCCATTTAATAGTCAACATATGACATGCCAATCAACAATTGCACGTTAGATTCGAACGGAATTTCAGCGGTAATGAAGGCACTTGACAGAGGCTTAATTTATTTTGAATTTAATAAATTTTTGTTGTGTTCAAAATTGCACTGATCCTTATAAAAGTATGACCGACGCATCAATAAAACTACTGCAATCTCGGTCTTAAATTATATTTGATTCCTAGGAGCAACCATTATCCCAACTACTGTGGAGGATCTCAATCAACCAATAATTAATCAATTTCCTTTGATTTTCTACCCAGGTCCCTACAATTATTGCACACAACTCTTTAGAACTGTCTATTCAATCGAAAACCGAAAAGTGCTTTATCTGCGTGTATTTGCATTAGAAATTTGAACTGTGGATAACCTCCAGCGATAAATTTGAAAATTTTGCGGCTCGAAAGTGATTTAAAAGTATAAATTTTATATGCAACTATCATGTCACACAATTTGATACAGTTGCATCGACACCTACAGTAATAGAAAAATAAAATAGAAAATAAATGTAATTGAAAATATTATCAAAACGTTACACCGTAATGCACTAATTGCAGCCATTGATACCACATGGGAAACGATTATTATTAATTATATTGATACCTTGATAGCGTCAATGAGCAGAAGCCTCTAAGAATGTATCAATAATAATGGAGGTCACACCCATTATTGATTTCTTATATTTATTTATATAGTAATACCTTTAATAAAAAAAAACGTTTTCATTTAATTTTAAAGTATAACTTGGTATCTTAATTATAATTATGTAATAAATTCTTGTCAAAAACTAAATATATACTTTGACAATAAGAATTGCCTTAGATTTTATTTTCACTTTTGTATTAACTACAGAAAAAATGAAACGTCATAAAATATACATTTTGTAAGGACTAAATATTATGAATAGAGAGTTTAATGATTTTTTTTAATAACTTACAATAATTAGTAAGTTAGATTTATTTAAAAATAAGTAATAATCAGTCAACCCAAATAACCATGTTTAGTTTTTGATTTAATTTAAAAGTTATTGCTTGTAGACGTTTTTAAATCAAAATTATTTCTAATTTTATTTTGTAAACATTTCCTAAACAAAATTTTGATTCGATAATTAATCGAGCTATGGTGTTTAATTAGCGATACCTTCAACTTTAAAGAAAAAAATTAAGTAAGCAACGTAAATTACCTATTTTCTGAAACGTGCTTAGTGTAATGATTCATTCTACAGTCCTTCTATAAGATAACCCCTGCTGAGACTACCTGCTGTTAGAATTGTAAATGATACCCTTAAGACCGCTTCACAATGTGCAAACTTTTGTTTAGAGAAATTGTGGTGTCCAAGTTTTAAATTTCATGAGTGTACAATGATGTATCTTTGACCTGATCTGTCTGCTCGGTACATCCCAGGCTCATCATCGGACTGCCAGCATTTGTTAATACGATACGAAGGATGGATATAAGTTTCATCTAAGTACACTAACGGTTTCTTGTTAATTCCTAAAATGTTATTCTCACGTAGCTTGCATAAGTAACGAGATCGCCATGCAACAATGTCATCGCGTTCCATTAATAACTTTCTTTTGTTGTGGCATTTACGAAACTTAAAACCAATTTGATGTAAATATTTCCTTAAGGTATCTGGTCCACCAGAATAATCAATTTTATCTTCCATTTTTGATACTAATATTTTCACCGTTGGCACTTGTTTATCTACCGTGTATACTTCATGCACTGTTCTTTTAAGTATCTTAAATCACAATCATCTAAATCGATTTTCTCCTTGCGGCTACTTCTTTTTCTTTTAGTAGGAGATTTTACTAAATTTTCCTCAGTTTTAGCTTCTTTCCTAAAAATAATAGTAGTTATTTAGTAGCCTTAATAGATTTAAGATTAATTACCTGAGCTTTTTTATGAAACTAATTGATTTGCCAGTAGCCGCTGCAACGAGCTCTGTAGCCTGTTCTAACGGAAATGCCCACATACCTGCAGCTTTTTGTTGATCGAAAAATTCCAGCACGTGTCGAATTACAGTCCTAGCTTCAGAATGCACATTTTTCTTTGATTTAGTATCCATAACGGGATTACAAAAAAACAACCTTTAAAAAACAATTTTTGAGGTCAGAAAATATAATAGAATTTGTTTGATTTAATACGTACCGATTGAAACAGTAGTACTGAATTAAAGCAATTAACAAAGATAAAAACGCAAAAAAATGTAAAATGTCAAAATGAAACAATAACACGATTTTGTATCTTTCTACCCGGTATGTACATACCTGCAAGCTGTGATTAGATAGATATATTACCGCATCTAATAACTTAAAAACACTACAGACTGGTATATTAGTCTCAGACCCTATTGCCGATCACGAGATATAACATTGCACAGTTAATGCAAAACTAAATTCAAAATTTCTTCGTTAAAAACAATCAAATCTTTTAAATTTTTCGATGAAATCAGTTTTTACAAGATTTGCAATCGACACCATTTAATTTTATGTTTAAAATGTTCAATATAAATTATACTTGTTTAACAATCTTATTATAGAGTTATTTGATAAGCATGCTCCGATAATCACAATAAGAATCACTAAGCCTAAAGCTTTTTGCTAACCGAAAATACAAAAAAAACTGATGAAGATGAGATAAGTGTAAAAGCAAATTAAACAGAAGTAAATCAGTTAAACATTGGAATCACTGTAAGTCTCTAAGAAATCTTACAACAAAAATTATAAAACAAGAAAAGGAAGCTTATTTTAATTCTGTCTTAAAAATAAAACTAATAAACAATTTTGGCGCTTATAAATAGTTTAAGTTTTTCATCTCTCAAAAAAAACAGTTTGCCAACGCACTTAAGACTTACTTTTAGACTCAGTGACAGACAATGGTCTTAGTTATTTAGATAAGCAAAACGTCATTGAATTCTACAAGGTTGTTTAGGTTATAGTAGCAATAATTCACCATTCGATAGTCCATCAAAAATAAGTCGATATACATACTTTGATTTTTCAAAAACGCTCCCAAGAAAGATATAGTCCTTCAAAGTTTAGTTTTGAAAATCGTTTTTTGTCATAACTCTCAGGTCATTAAAGCGATTTTGACAAAATTTGATAAAAATACTTATGTAATAAATACTCATTACTTGACCAAAGTAACTTTTATCAAAACTGTC
Organism: Abscondita cerata; assembly: GCA_030710515.1. Taxonomy (NCBI): domain Eukaryota; kingdom Metazoa; phylum Arthropoda; class Insecta; order Coleoptera; family Lampyridae; genus Abscondita; species Abscondita cerata. Next base: position 29,499 of record JALBCR010002325.1, on the reverse strand, counting down.
TAGTGGCGTAGCTACAGGGGGTGTCACTGTTCCTTTCCCATTTTCTACGCCATTGCCTATTTTTTTAAAATGAAGATTGGTTGATTTTTAGATCAATTTAGAAAGAAAGCCACTCTTATAAAATTTTGATTAGAGGCTCGGTTTATGAGATAAATAAATTTAAAAGTTTAAAACATTTTAAATAGTGCCTATGAAAGTAACCATTATGAAGTAGGCGATAATATGACACTTGTCAGTATTTTCTAACGTAAAGAACAACAAAATGCCTTTTGATTCACCAATTAAGAATACGCCGATATGCACTTTGTTTATGGATTTTGTGTTTTCATAACTAAACTTTAAAGGGCTGTATCTTTCTAGGGAAGTGTTTTTGAAAAAATCAATGTATTTATATCAACTTATTTTTTTAATGGACTATCAAATGGTTGATTATTGCTACTATAACCTGGACCATCTTGTACTCTTCTTATGGTGCCTGTCCGTTTCGAACGTTGGCTATCATAATGGTGATCTTGATTTTGTTTGTTGCGATCCGGAACAGTTCTGTCGATGACTTTTTATACCATTTTCTCAGGTTTGCAAGCCAAGATATTCTTCGTCTTCCTGGGCCTCTTTTGCTGTTGATCTTGCCTTAGAGGATTTGTTGAAGCAGGGAGTATCTCTCCTCATTCCTCATTATGTGTCTTAGGTAGCCAAGTTTCCGGCATTTTACAATTTTCACAATCTCTGGCTTTTTTCTCATTTTTGACAGGACTTCCACGTTACTTAATTTATTTGTTCATGGTATTTTAAGTATCGCCTTGTATAGACACATTTAAAGGCTTCCAGTCTTGTCTTTGTTTCTTTGTTGACTGTCCAAGTTTCTACGCCATACAAGAGTACCGAGAATACATAACATCTCAAGAGTCTGAGCTTGATGTGAAGGTTAAGGTGGTGGTTTGTGAATAGTGGTTAATTCTATTAAATACAAATCGTGCATGCTCTATTCGACATTTGATTTCTTGTGAGTTATCCCAGTCTTGGTTGATGATGGTGCCAAGGTATTTATATTGGGATACTCGTTTAATTTGGTTCTGATTAATATACAGGTGTGCTCCGCCAATGTTCTCTTTACTGACTATTAACAGTTTTATTTTGCTAGTGTTCATCTCCAGTCCATATTCTGCACTTATGTTGACTACTTTGTTTATGAGTAATTGTAGTCCTTCAATTGTGTCGGAAAATATGATGGTGTCATCTACATACCATTGATAGAGATTCCTTCTTCTATGTTATAAAAAGCTTCTTTGAAGAATTGCTCTGAGTATAAATTAAATAAGATTGGTGAGTATGCATCCTTGCCTTACTCCTCGTTGTATTTTGACTTCTTGTGTATGTTCACCCTCTACTCTTAGAACTGCCCCTCGTTTCCAGTACAAGTTTATAATTATGTTGAGGTCTTTCTTATCTATTCCTATTTTATTAAGCATTTCCACTATTTTATCATGTTTTACACGGTCAAATGCCTTTTGTAATCGATTAGACATGCAAAATGTTGCAATTCACGCCTCTGCTTCTTTGGAAAAGAATCTGAACACTAAACAGAGCTTCCCTTGTGCCTACTGCATTTCGAAAACCGAATTGATTTGGTGCCATTGTCTCTTCACGCAGTTTGTATATTCGTTTATGTATTATTTTTAAGAACAATTTCAACATGTAGCTCATCAGATTAATTGTTCTGTAGTCATCACGTGTTTTAGCAGATGTTTTCTTTGGTAATGTTACAAATTCTGATTTGAGCAATTCTTTAGCAATATTTTCAGTTGCATATACTTCATTGAATATGTTTGTAATTTTCTTAACACTGTCATCATCCAGGAGTTTCAGGAACTCTGCTTGTATTTCATCGGGCCCCGGAGCTTTGCCGTTTTTAAACTGTTTGATGGCTGCTCTGACCTTGTTACATACAGAGAGCGCCAATAGAATAAAATTATGTTTGTTAATGGGTTAAATAAAAGGGCTATCATAAGCACATCTCAGTTTATTTAATTGACTCGCACATTATCGCACCAAAATAGAAAAGCCTTGAATAATTGAGCTCACTCTCTACTTCCAGATAACATAAGGCAATCACAAAATAGGTTCACAAATAATACAGATACAGAATCATATTTAAATATGATACTCGACAATAATTGCACATTTAAGATAACCAGCACTAGCTGTCGACCAATTATCTCTTGTGTTTTACTTAGCGTAGACCGACTAGCTAAATTTTATTCCCTAGAGCGTGTGGGTTAATTAGTAAATTGAGAGAACACAAAATTATACGCAGCTGGTGCGAACAGTAACTCACACTATACGTGAACGTTTGATTAATTTTCAGTTACAACTTTACAAGCACTCAATAAGAAAATGTAAATATTCACCTGACTATCGAACGTCAACCGGTTTTACCTAGATTTAAGCCTTTGGCACTAATAATGTCCCTTAACAAGCGAACTTGCAATACGGACAGATTCATCAACTACAAGAGAAAGTTTCTGCAGCACTGTGACCCCGTAGCCTCGTCGGGAGAATTCCTTCTGCAGTAAACCCACTTCGAAGACTACCTCCAATACGATCAGTTCTAAACTTTTGAAGTCTTCCGAGCTTCCATTAAATACAGCTCACAAAGCGAAACAAAGATAGAAGGTCTGCACCAACGGGTTACAACGAGTTCTTGCAAGCGTCCATCTATTACAGCTCACCAGTTTAACACCAATAAAATCCGGATGCTCCGATGTACTTTGAATTTGAATCAGGTAGATATATTTAGGTGATACTCGCGCCGATACCAGGGATATTTCCAGGTAAGAACAAAAACACTGTAATGCAGACACAACCACTGTACAAACAACCTTTACTTATGCGCAAGGAACAAAAGAATTACTTGTGTTAAAATGTAGACGTTACGTGGTTGTAATGATCAGTTATGCGTCATTCCTAATTACTAGCGAATCCCTCAGGCAAGGATGACTTTAAAACGACCAATGATTGCTATTTTGGCGTTAACGCTTTTAACACAGTTTTATATTTCTTCGCTGCTTAGTTGCACAACCGATACGTTCGGCGTCACATCAGGAAATGTCCGCGTAAAAATAATGTACACGTTTGGTGACTTTACAGTACCGCCAACTCAGTACAGGTTCGGCTTCCCACCAGAGACGTATTCACCAAAATTTCACGCATAACGAATTTTAACGTAACAACCTTTTCTTCCAGAATTTCAGGTCCACTGTCTCCTTCATGTTTTGGTGGGTCATCTGCTCTGGTGTCATGGAACAGTTTATCAAGGTAAGTTTTCCATTTTTCTTTTTTTAATATCAGGTTTTCTTCTGTTAAGAATAGGGATTTACTACATTTTTTCCGAAAATTCCCAGTTAATTCTCTCCTGTATAATAATAACTACCTATTTGCTTTTGATACAGAGTTTAATTTTTCTTTTATTAAAACACCTCAAATTTCAGAAGTATTATCAAGTCTCTTCACTTCTTCCGTAGAATTGGATGAAATAAGCGTCAGTATGTTAAAAATCTGTAGAGAACATATTGTTCCATATATCCCTCATATAGTAAATAGTTTCACTAAACAAAACAACGTTTCAGTTATCTAAAAAACTGCAGCTTTAGTGCCTTTACCAAAAAACAAAGACTCTCAAAGTTAACATAATTTTAGACCAATAAGTATACTACCAGTTTTATCAAAAATGTTTGAGAAGGTACTAGAACGTCAAATTAAGAACCATTTATCAAATTATAATATTATACGTGACTCATAAAGCGGGTACAGTACAGAGTAAGCACTACTACTGCCCTTTTAAACATTACTGATGATATATTAAGATTTCGTGATCAAAACCTGATATGCTCTTTTACATTACTTGATTTAATAAGGCCTTTGATATGATCAATCACAACATTTGCTAAAATATATAGGATTTTCTCATTATGCAACTTTGTTAATAAAAAGTTATCTTAATAATCGCTTCCAAAATGTAACCATAATGAATGCAAAATCAAACATACGTGCTGTAAATCGGAGAGTTTCTCAAGGGTCAATTTTAGAACCATATCTTTTTCTCATTTACACTTCTAGATTTTCTTCTGTTATTCAAAACTGCAAAATTCACTCATATGCTGATGATACTCAGATATGTCTCTCTTTCCATACTACGATGGTTTAAACGCTGTAAACCTAATTAATGCTGACCTCAAAGCTATATCTAACATTTCTAAGCAACATGGTTTACTACTTAATCCCTCTAAATTTGTAACTATTTTATTTGACAACCCTAATATTATAAAAAATGTCCGAAGTCAGATCAAGTTACATACTAACAACACTCAAACTCCAATTCAAAATAAAGTAAAGAACTTAGGTCTAATTATGGACAACTCGTTTAGATTTCGATCTCAAATTAACAAGTATGTTCAACGAGCATATATGAAACTGAAACTACTCTATTCTCATCGTCACAACTTAAGTGAAAACATTAACTTTTTTCTCTCAAACTCTCTTATTTTGTCTCACTTAATTGTATTTACACCGTTTTATGACTCCTGTCTAACTAAAGACACCATCAACACAATCCAACGATTCATGTTTACGTTTTATCTTTGGAATTCGTAAATAAGGTTAAGTACGCAGTATGGTAGGCAATTTAACTCTTTATGTCTTTTTCATAAAATAGTCTCTACAAAACAACCTCCTTACTTATACAACAAGATATCATTTATATCAGATGTACATCATCTCAATATAAGATTTAAAGAAACTATAACTCCACCTAAGCATAAAAAACATTCTTTCAACGGTCATTCTCTTATCAAATTGATAAACAGTACAACAATCTGCCCAACAAATTTAAGTCTATGCCTCTAAAATTATTTAAAGTCAAATACAAGCAATATGTTTTGATATGCAAGCTGTCACACAATAGTAATCCTCCGTTTTGATGCTCTTTTTCTTACTGTAAATTTCATAAATACAAGGTTTCAGTGGAAGACCACTGGTCCGCAGTCGTGCAAATTTCCGTTGCAGCAAGGAGTCGTGCATTACCTAACCAGTAGTGCGGGTCGAAAAAATTTGAAAATTGTTTTTGTAATACTTGTAAAAAGATGTAAAATCCACCAAGAAAATAAATGATTTTTTGTTTACTTGAAAAATAATCATTTTAGTCGCGCCCCCAACCCCCCAAATATTTTAAAATATTAAATCCAAACTAAAGGGCTAGGATTTTATGAGGTTTTCAAACGATGGCAAACTGTTTCTAACCTCTAGCTTGACCCGAATGAAGCTATCTCTTGAGACGGCACCACGTACTTTGCTAGATGCTTGAGTCACCAACTTTACACAGCGCTCGACTGCTTGAGTGTGACATGAAAATTTGACTGTTGATAAAAATATAAAGGACTTACTTTGTATGGCGTGCACTAGATCTTCATTACTTAATTTTTTGTCAGAGGAAGCTCTGTCACATTGCAGTAACCCCAATCTATCAGCTCCGTATAATCTTGGGCATCGAAATTTATTTTTGGAACTCTAAATATTCTTAGTTTGGCTGGAGTTTGCCTTGCTTTTAAGATGCGCTTAATTCCCAGTTCTCTTATATGCACCTTTTATCTGAAATCATTGCTAAGAGAATGTTCTCTGAATGGGCGAAATAAGCATCTGTGGTAATCACTCAATTAATGATAATTTTAATTTTATCCGGAAAGTCTCTTGATTTATTTACTATTTTGTACAAATGTACGGAACCATACACTGACAACTGGGTTGTGTTTTTATTAGAAACCAGACTGGAGCATAAACCTTTACAACATAAGTGACAAGTAAAATTAGGTTTTCTGAGGGTGGCTCTGTAGAAATATACAATTGCAGTAACCGGTTTGCTGTTGTTAGCTATCGTGCATGGCCCATTTTACCACGATCTTTCTTGACTAAACTTTCAGGGCAGTGGCCTTCTCGAATAGCAGAGCATAAATGGTATAGATACTGTTGATCTGTACTAAGTTCTTGAGGTAAAATTACGTCAATTTTTGAAAATTTACAACAGGTCTTGATTCGCATGTTGCTAGTCAAGTCGAGGTCATAAAGAATATGTCTGAGTGGTAGTTCATTTGTGTGCAACAAACAAATTACAGTTTTTACGTTGGTACCATCACAATTAATACTGTTAAAGAATGTAGGTCGATATGTTTAGCTTCGATATAGGAAATCTTTACATGGCCAAATTATGTACTTCCTGGTTCTTCAATTATTGATACGTGCTCCTGTTGTTTTGTAATACGACGTCCTTGAACAAGAATTATTGTCTGGTCCTTCCTTCTATCAAAATACATTCCTTAAATAGGCTTTTGAGATTCAATTACTGTTTTGTGAACAGCCGTTCTTTTTCTCCTCAGTTCTCTCCGAACTTTGGTTTTATCTATAATATTTTCAGGATTTTCAGAAGATACTAATCCAAAATAATGCAAAGTCGCAGTAGCAATTTTTGCCAGATTCGATTTGAGGCTCCTGTCATGTCTGCCATTTTGGCAATATTTGGTAGAACTTTTCTGAGTTGTACGGATTTTTTTGTATACTGTATAACTACTTAAAATCTTGATCATCTAATATGTCTTTGTCTAAAGATGATGACGATGATGTTTCATGTTGTATTTTAATCTCTTCATCTGTTTTTAAGGTTGACGGATCTGCTCTTTCTAACAAGTCTTTTATTATGGTTTTGTATTTCTTTTTTTAATCACCCGATCTATACCACCGATGCGCATTTTTCTTTGTGTTCTTTGGTCGCAGAGGAATGGACGTTCAATGAGCGGAACTTTTTATTTTTTGCTAGTACAAGTATTAACGTCAGTACACTTACAGGAACATATATCAAATATTCTTTTTGATTGTGTTTTGAAGTTATCCATTTTCGATTGAAGAAATGGAGTATTCCTTTGTTTTGAAGACTTAATTAAATTTCTGTATTTTTTTGTTAATCCGTAATCATAGGTTGTGTGTGACAGTTAGTAACGAAGTTAAATTCCATACATGCTGAATTTACTTGACTATCCGGTGATTGTTTGCTACCGTTTCTGCATAAGTGGGGAGGCAAGTCTGCAATTCTAAATGCACCCCAAACCAAAAATAGGATGATTTTCTTGTGTTCTAGTCTTAATCACTTTTCCCCGTTTCATGGTAGCTTTTGCACAAATGAACAAACTTTGAAACGTAACTTAAAATTACTTTACAGATCGAAAAGTAAACCAAATAAAAGCACTAAAATAAAATGTTGATCTCTCACTCGTTTTGCATAGACGAAAGTAAATAATACATAACTAAACTCAACGACTGTCAGCTTTTAACTGTAAGTTTTATTATTATTTGCTATGAAAAGTGCGTGTCCTACATGTTCAGATGCGGTCGACCGTAAATCGCGCTTAGCTTAGTAGCACGGGAAAAGAGATTAGTCTAGGACATTTATTTAAAATATTCTCAATTACCAAATATACATTTTCTTAGCGGGGCGCGGTCAAAAGTTAAGCAAATGCAACGAAAAAAAAAACGGTATGTTTTTACAATATGACGTTACAAAATAATAAATCTAAAAAAATTACCCCTTTTACCAACCAGGGGCGCGACTGTAAATTATTTAAAAATTTTTTAAAAAATACGTTATCATTTTTGACCCATTATACAACTTCTTTATAACTAAACAAATAAAATTTCTAAAAAATTTTTTAGGTCTTTTTCGACCTAACCTACTAACCAGTATTATCGATAAGTCACTATGCACTTAATACATTACTGTTGACAATTGCTCCTTGAGATTTGCCGAAACTTGTTATAATTATTTTTGTATTTAGTTTTGATAAATAAAGACAATATTATTATAATTATTATTATGTATGGTTGTTGTACTTTTTAAATTACTCCCAACGTTTAATATATGAACGGAATAGTTTTATTAAAGAATCCGAAAATCCTATCTCGTCCAGTTTACCAATAACAAATCATGGTTGATCTTATCAAAAGCTTTACTGATGTCTAAATATATAATATCAACTTGTCCACAGCTATCTAAGATTTCTGATAAGAATTGGGTTAAGATACAAGGTTAGATGTAGTTTTCTATAAATTCATGTTGTTTAGTTGAGAGGTAATTTTGATGTATGCATAAATAGCTTATATAGAATAAAATGAAATATTTTAGAGAAATTTGCAATAGGTCGGTAGTTTTTTATGTGTTTAAAATTGTACAAACTCATGAAACTTTTCATTGATCGGGGAAGATGCAGTTGCATAAACTAATAATAATATAACTTGGTGGTTTTCTAAAAACACTACAGCAATCTTTTATGAAAAAGCTTAGTAATTGATCAGGTTCAGAATTCATCGTATTTTTTAACTTTTTTAGTGCATCTTCTACTTCAACATCATCAATACAGGTAGTTTGTAGGCTGCAAGGAATAGTATATTTTTTTTTCTATTGAGGTTATATTAAAATTAAAAGTAAAACAATTTTGGAAATAATTTGCAAATTTGTTGACGATATCTTGTGGCTTATCAAACGAACGTTCCTCGTTAATAATTTTTTCAGGATTTCTGTTTCTTTTTTCTGTCTTATGTACGAGGATATATTGAAAAATTCTTAGCTTACTATAGAACCAAACAAAATTTCAATGTCAAAATATTTTATTACTCAACATATTCTCCTCTTAATTGGATACATTTATTACAGCGAACCTGCAACGTCTCTAGACCTTTCAAAAAAAAATTTTCTATTACCTACTTGTTGAAAGAAAATGTACTACCTTTTAAACTTTTTTTCAGTTGAGGGAATAGGTGACAGTCGGACGGAGCCAAACCGGGTGAATAAGAGGGGTGTTCTAGTAATTCAAACCCTAAATCACAAATGTTTTGCATGGCAACATGAGATTTGTGTGCAGGGCGTTGTCCTGCAAAAACAAAACACCTTTGGATAGCTTTTGCGTCTTTTTCTCTTTAATATTTTCCCGTAGAGTGGTCAGTAATGTCGAATATTAATCTCCAGTTATTGTTCTACCCTTATCCAAAAAATCAATCATTATTACTCCATGGCAATCCCAAAAAAACTGAAGCAAGAACTTTTCCAGCAGATTTTTGGACACGAAACTTCTTAGATCTTGGAGAACCAGAGTGTCGCCATCCCATCTATTTTTGTTTGTTTCTGGATCGTAGAAATGTACCCAAGTCTCATCCATAGTAACAATTCGGTTTAAGAAGTCTACATCGTTTTCAAATTGAGAATAGATCAAACGCGATGCTTCTACCCTTGCACGCTTTTGGTCAACATTCAAACATTTGGGGATCCATTCTGCAGCAATTTTTCTCATGTCCAAATTAAGGTGAACCATATGATGAACGCGTTCGTATGAAATATTCAGTGCTTCAGATATCCGTTTTAGCCCAATTCGACTATCTGATAAAATCATGTCATGAACTGCATCGATATTTTCGGGGACTGACACAGAAACTGGCCTTCCCGATCGGTCATCATCTTCAATGGAAAATTTACCTTTTTTGAAGCTTGCATTCCAATTTTTGACGGTCGCACACGAAGGACATTGATCACCAAGGGTATTAAGCATATCTTCGTAAATCTGCGTACCTCTTAATCCTTTTAAATACAGGTACTTGATGACGGCTCGATACTCCCATTTTTTGATTTTCACAATTTAGGTGGACATCTTTTTCATTTAATATATTGCGTGACTCTGGTTTACTTTTTTGACGTCAAACTTTAGACTGACACTTCTAATAAGTTATTGTTCGTTGCTGTGGTAACGCAATATTTTGTTTATGCAAGGAACTGGTCTAGGTTAACTAGATATCAATACATCCTCGTATATGTGACCAAAACTTATGTGAGTTTGAATGTATCGATTGTTCTACAGTGTTGACATATAGTTCTTATATGTTGTATTAATTTTTTCAGGAAGCGACTTACTGACCTCTATGCTTCTAGATAAGATAAAAATTGCGACTTATTTATACGTTCCATGTAAACTAGACGCGGATGATTACAACACTGACGTCTTTACAATTAGCTCCAAAAATATGTTCTTTTATGCTTTTCCTCAATATTTAACAATTTTGAGAGTTTTACAAAGTTGACTACTAATCTTTTTGGGCTGCTTAACTTTGGTGTCCTATTTTCTTAAATTTATTAGTTAATAAATCAATAAAATTGTTCTACATATTCACCTTTTGTTTTCTCCTTGCAAACGATCACATCCACGTCAGAAGAATTTTTAATTTTTGATCAGCAAAGCATTAATAAAGAAAACAATTTGATTATCCATTACTACTTATAAGTGGAAACAGTGTCACCTCCTTTTGGTGAAGAATTGTTTTTTTTTTTGTACGCATAAATAAATTTTGATTCGTGAAAGCTTATTGGGATAGAGATGCATTAATGTTTCGAAATGTTTCCGTTACACTGCAATGCACGTGTGCTCAGGGTTAAGATTGTTGAAAATTGTTTTTGGTCATTTGATATTTTTCTTAATTCAGAGGATATTATCGTCACGTTCTGGCAATTAGAGTTTTCAGAAAATCCTTATTTCATAGGTCTCACACTTCGAGTTCTTTGAATTCAACTTCACATATTGCATCTAGTTTTGCTAGTTCAAAGGTTTCATTGTTTCCTTCTAGGAATTACAGTCGGTGTTGGCCGACGTTATCAGTTAATATAACGATATGTTTGTTTAAAAGAGAAATAACAAACGGCTTTGCTCCCACAGTCTAAATTCTAGATACGCGGCTTCGTTTGTTAATTCTAAGAAAATTGTAGCGCAATTTTTTTTGTAACGTTCGGTGTGTAAAAAGAACCGATAAGTGGGGTTGACGATTTGTTACCCGATGTTAGTTTTTAGTTCTTGAGTAGACTACGAACCAATAAGATGTTTGGTTGTTAGTTAGTTACCCAACAACATAGCGGATTAACGTTGTTAAATTTAACAATCGCGTCAGAACTCAAGTGTCGTAAATCATGTGCGTGAACTTAAAATAAAAATTAAGTGAACAGAAACCAGAAAGGAACTTTCTTTCGCCGCCTTTAAGAAAATACCGATCGAATATGTGGAAGATTCGATAATCCCGTATTACGGATAAGTGCCAACTCTGAAACGTGCAAATTTTATTTTACGGCAGCAGTACTGAAGTAAACGACTTCGTCGGATTAAGAAATGTGTTCCTATTGAATACGCTGGTAATGAATTAGAAGAAAGAAGAAAATTAACGTAAGTACTTTCGTTTCTTCAGAAGCTTCCTGCGATGGTTACATTCGTGTGCGTGAACTTAAATTAGGTAGGTCGCGTAAAATAGGTTAAGTTGTGTAATAAGTTGTTGGTGGTTCTACTTTTATGGACCCCAATATGTAGTAGATGCGCGCGTTAGCGGCAGGAATGTTAGTATTATAGGTAACATATACAAATAGGTCTAGGACCTCGAGCATTCACCCGTGTATTTGTTTTTGTTTTATTTTAATAGAGAGAACTGTTAGTAATGATTTTTCTCTTTTATTACCGCAAGTGTTTGCTTTTCTCCCTTTTCTTTAGTGAGCATTTGTCTAAACAATTAAAAATTAGGGTGGCGCCTGACAACACCGATTGTGACCTAATGTAAGGACCTTTAGTCTTCAAAAGGTGAGTGAGAGACAAATCCTAACTCATCCCTTGCCGTTAGCTAGCCGACATATTCGTTTGTTACAAATTTAACTTTTAAATTTCGTGGCGTAACAACAGTTGTGAATTTATATTTTTAGCGTCATAAAATTGATTTCCAGTCAAATATTTACCTGTAACTTAGGCAATTGTGCTTGCATACGTGCTTTCCTTCAAAACTTTAAGTGCTAACGCTTATAGGAAAACTGTAACTTTACGGTTTCCGACCCTGTTAAAGATTCTAAAAACTCGTTCTTTTTTCTACGCTAACCGCTGACCGGTCAAGGTGATATATTTCGAAATACGAGACTTAAGGAATCCAAATGTACTAATTACTAATTATTTAGATAGAAAACCCAAGGAAAAATTTCCATGAAATTAAGGGATAAGCACTCGTCATCACCTGTTGGGATATGGATAAAAGCAACTAAATGCTTAATTAAACAACAAGGCCGTGAATCAGGGTGACCAATCGAATTAATCCTTCCCTGGAACGTGGTCGTTGTAGCCTAATTTCTGGTCCCGTTGGTGCCGAAGACTTTATCTAACGATAATCAGTGATCTCCAGCATATTATTTAGGGCAGGGCAAGTTATCCATACCTACACAATTAGTTCCGTTGATCTTTCGATCTACTTTTCTATAAAACTACCCTTTTGGATATTGCAGCTGTCAAGTTTATCTACATTCGATAGCACCCTACAACCAAAAGTCAATCATATTACATGCTTGCTTTTCTTCTGTTACTTTCATATTTTCCGGGAAACGCACCTGTAAACCGCAGTGAATTTTACAACCTAATTATTGCGCATTGTTAGTTGCTTATTGTAATTTAAAAATTTTGCGAAAATCATTAAATGTGTTGTGCCTTTGAACCATTTTAGATTTGCTGTCCGATACCGGTGCCCTACGTAATTACCTTGATTCAATTCAACCTCATTAACTGCCACGCGTATTGGTGTGTAGCATTTAGTTAACTATTTGTAGAAACGATTGTAAAATTTTAAACTGCGTCCACGCCCTTCTCCAGTAGTGTAGTTATCAGTGCTGCTAATATATATTCGGGGGTTTTGTCTATATTACTATTGTGCTTTTCTCTACATCATATTATTGTTTATTTTTGCTTATATATGTTGACCTTGTGATTGAGGTTTAGTCGTTCTATAAAATTATATTTCTACCATTCTACGGTTTGTTTGTATGTCTTGGAGTTCCTAGTTACACTGGGAGAATCACTATATGTTCAACTAGGTGACGCCCTATCATTTATTTCAGCAATGTAAAAGCCTTCGATCTAATTATTCGTAAGTACGCCCACGACCATTCTACGACTAAGAGAGCTGCATTCAATACTGCTCCCTAATTTATAGTTTGTTTATAAACCGTAACACAGTATGACAGTGTCCTTAAGAATTGGTTACCCTTTTGCAAGAACTTTGCGTGGACTGCTACAAAACTGAGAAAAGAAAATAATTCTGTTTTCTTACTAAAAATGTAATGACGAATTATCATACAACTCCTTAAGCACCATCCGCTCGGCATTATCATTTTGGGTCTACAAATTCTAATTTTGTTTATGGTGCATGTAATTACCGTATTCAAATATCAAGTAAATATTATCAATTTTAAAAGATCCGCCAACTAAATATGAATATTTTCAAATAACAATTCATCAGACTATGAACAGTTAACAAATAAAGTTTGTAATTTATTAATTGTTTACAGAAATAAGTAAATATCTTTTTATAATAAAAACTGCAGGGTCTTGCTTTTAATTAATGAAGTCGTCATACAGTTTTTTGTATTCAACATAAATTAAAAAAAAAACATTAAAAATATAATGAACCTAGTTTAAATGTGTCTTTTTTTTAAACCCAGCCACAAAGCACCTTCAGTGCCTAAAAATATAGGATTTCTACCAATAACCACAGGTATTTGTGTTTTTTGAAACAGGCACAATTTCAAATGCACGTAATAAAGCGCAAAGTAATATTTTTATCTCTAACAAAGCAAGTCTTGCACCTAAAAACACTCAGTAAAAATACATTAGTTTATAACTCTGAGCACTTACCGATACAATTCTTGGGTCCCATTCCAAACGACAAAATGGAAGAGGTGTTGAAGAATTTTGTTATTCTCATTAAATCTTTCCGGATCAAATTTATCTGGATTTGGATAATACTTGGGATCTCTTTGAATGGCAAATATAGGAATAACACAAACAGTTCCTTTCTCAAAATGAATGGTTTCTTCGCCGTCAAGTTTAGAATCTAGTGTAAATGGTTTGACAGCGTTTCTGTCTGTCATTACTAGAGGAGGCCATTTTCTCAAGCTTTCTAAAAGTAAAAATTCGATATCACTGACAACTAAGCAAATATGAACAAACCCGTCAAAACTTTGTCTAAGTACTTCATGCCCAGTAATTGTTCGTAACTAACAAAATTATTATCTGTGGCTGAAAAGGCTTCATCAATTTCGTTTCTTAACTTTTGTTGTACATCATCAGGATTAATGGCTAATTCGTAAGTACAAAAAGTTAACGCAGCTGAACTTGTTTCAAAACCAGCCAAGAAAAACATGACGGCTTGTGCGATCAAGTCTTCGTCACTAATATCCGAATATTTAAATGTCTGTTTCTTTCCAATATCCGATTCTTCAACTACGGCAAAGCTTAAATCTGACTTATTTTCTTGTTCGTCATATTTCATTCGACCTTTTCGGGCTTCGTTCAGCAAATGCAGCATGTCTGGTCTAACAATGTTTTTTTCTTCGCGAGTTGTCATAGCGTCTTTTATAACTTTTCTAAAAAATTGCTTGCATCTTTCGGAATAATAGTTATATTAAAAAACTAGAATTTTAGTTTAAAAAATTATACTCTCACATTTAATTAGGTACTCACTTTCATAATAGATGGAAATAAGGAATACATGCTAGCCTTCAAAATATCTAAAATTGATAAGGCAACCGACTTTTTGCCCATCAAATAAAATGTGTCGTTTGCATTTGCAAAAGAATTGCATTCGACCCCAAAAGCTGCAGTCGCAATAATGTCACTTGTGTATCTTGAAAACGTGTCTTTCGCTTCAATTTCCGGAACGTCGTCAAATTTTTTGTAATGATTAACAAATTGTTCAGCACACTTTATTAATAATGGATACATCGACTTCATTTTACTGCTTGTAAATGTTGGACTTAACATTGATCGAAGACGTTGCCATTTGTCACCGCCTGTAAAGAAGAAACTCAATTCGTTGGCACACTATTTTGTATGTTTAACTAATTGCTAAAAAAATTTAGAATTACAGAAAAAGATGTGATAGAAGCTATATCTTCATTCTCTAATGGATGTTCCTCTGGAATCGATGGCTTACGACTTCAAGATTTGTTATCTTGTGAGGCAGGTGATGGTGCGACACAACTTCTTTAGGCAACTCGCTTCCTATGTAATTTAAGGCTAGGTAGGCACATTCTGCCATAAATTTGTCCCATACTTTACGGAGCTCCACTGACAGCTTTAAAGAAGAAAGATGGTGGAATACGACCTATAGCAGTTAAAAACACTTTCAGAACATCTACAGTCAAACTAACGTGTTCATCAGTTAATGCAAAAATTGGAAATCATTTTCGTCCAATGCAAGTGGATTCAGATCCAAAGGAGGGTGAGAAGCAGCAGTTTATGCAACGAGAAGTCTCTCGAATATGTACAAAGGATCGCCAAAAGTCCTTTAAAGTGGTTTTCAAGAATGCTTTGAATCTAGTGAAGAGATCAAATGATACTCCAAATCAAACTCCAGACTCCAACACTATACCACTTTTCTTGGCAATTCTATTCCAATCCGTCATCTTTATTTTTTGGAGATAGAATGATCAACTCTCAAGTAGGAACGCAACAAGAGAACCCGTGTAGACTTTTGATTTTCTTTTTAGCAATGCATCCTGTTAATGAGTGCCTACTGTCTGAATTTAATGTACGGTATCTGGATGATGGAACAATACGAGGAGACGCGTATACGGTTTTTGATGATTTCCGTCTTTTAATTGAATAGTGCAAGGCTTTTGGGCTACGTGTCAACCATTCAAAATGTGAGCTGTATTTTAGTTACGATGTAGATTAAAAGGTATTTTCAAACACTTTCTCATGGAATAAAAATAATTAGTAAATAATAAAAGATATCTGCTTACTATAAGTGCCATTGACTGATGAAGCAATGGAAAATGCTATACAATCTAAACACACAGAATTGCAGCTCCTTTTTGACCAACTATTACTCCTGAAACATTATGTTGCCTATTTATTTACTAAAGAATGGCCTCCCGCCTCTCAAATGTAGACTATTACGTCTCTACTTATCCGTTAAGGTGAAATAAGAATAAGAAAAATTTGTGATCTATGTCCGCTTGCTTTCCTTACCTCAATTAATAGGACTATTAACCTTGTCACACTCATGTGCCCTAAAATTTCGGACGTTGTTAAGATGCCATTTTACGTTAATGCTTTGGATACATGGACTTTGACAAACACAAATACACCTGACTTCCCACTGCGATTGGAAAGCTTCTAGACAACAATACTTTCCGCATTGCAATTATATTGAGACAAGGGAAGTAAAATATGCCATCCTCACACTTGCATTTGTGGCGAAACTCTTGACTGTTTAGGACTATATGGGTTACACTGCAAGAAAAGCACCTGAAGACTTTCTTGACATTCCCAGCTGAATGAAATTTTACAAACAGCTTTAACTTCAGCGAAAATTCCTTCAATTCTCGAACCGGTGGGTCTTAGTTCTGATGACGAAAAGAATCTACACGGTATGAAGCTGATCTCTTGGACTAGAGGTCAACGACTTGTTTGAGATGCAACATGCAGACAAAAAATTCGAAGGAAATCTGACCAGTTAAGGCTAGATTAAAAAACGATTTACCCAACACAGGCAATATCAAGAGAATAGACAACTAATTAAGTCAAGATTATAAGAAGATCCGACCAGTTAGTTAGTAGTAGGTACACTCATGAAATTTAAAACTTGGACACCACAATTTCTGTAAACAAAAGTTTGCACATTGTGAAGCGGGCTTAAGGGTATCATTTACAATTCTAACAGCAGGTAGTCTCAGCAGGGGTTATCTTATAGAAGGACTGTAGAATGAATCATTACACTAAGCACGTTTTAGAAAATAGGTAATTTACGTTGCTTACTTAATTTTTTTCTTTAAAGAATATATTTGAAGGTATAGCTAATTAAACACAAAAAAAAAATTTTGTTTAGGAAATGTTTACAAAATAAAATTAGAAATAATTTTGATTTAAAAACGTCTACAAGCAATAACTTTTAAATTAAATCAAAAACTAAACATGGTTATTTGGGTTGACTGATTATTACTTATTTTTAAATAAATCTAACCTACTAATTATTGTAAGTTATTAAAAAAATCATTAAACTCTCTATTCATAATATTTAGTCCTTACAAAATGTATATTTTATGACGTTTCATTTTTTCTGTAGTTAATATAAAAAGTGAAAATAAAAACTAAGGCAATTCTTATTGTCAACGTATATATTTAGTTTTTGACAAGAATTTATTACATAATTATAATTAAGATACCAAGTTATAGTTTAAAATTAAATGAAAACGTTTTTTTTAAATAAAGGTATTACTATATAAATAAATATAAGAAATCAATAATGGGTGTGACCTCCATTATTATTGATACATTCTTGGAGGCGTCTGCTCATTGACGCTATCAAGGTATCAATATAATTAATATTAATCGTTTCCCATGCGGTATCAATGGCTGCAATTAGTGCATTACGGTTTACTGGTATAAAATTTGGCCCTTGTTGTCTTCGGATAACAGCAAGTATTCGAGCCCAAACATTTTCGATAATGTTAAAATCTGGGCTTTTTGCTGGCCAGGGTAACAGCTCCAAGTTATTTGCTTGTATCCAGTTGCGCACAACCTGCGAAGTATAGGGTCATCATATCCCGATAGTTAATTATCGAATGTTCCAAGAAAATATGTGTAAATAGTAAATGGAATCTACTAACGTAACGTTAAGTCGTTAATTATAGTTACATAACTCTCCTTTCATAAGATATAGTTCATATTAATATGCTTATTGTAAAGCTTCGTACACACCTGAACAACAAACCGAGGAACAAACAGAACAACGAACCGAACGGCAATCGGAACATTAATTTGGACGGTGCTACGTACGAATTTTAGAACAAATTGTTCCACGAACTGTTTGCCGCGTTCCCGCAACTTGTCGGTTTTTTCTCCAACATCAAAGAAAATGCGCGCAAATGCGTTTGCAGGTTTGGACGAATCTAAACAAAACGGCGAACAAACTTATGCGGGAGAATTAAATTATTTATTTTTGTCCTCCCTTTTGTGGGTTTGTTGTGTTTTAGGTAATATTATGGAGTTGACAGAAGAAAAATGTTTTAAATTAATCAGTGTTTAAGAATGCAAGAAAAAATGATGTCCCTATTAGCATCATTTGGGCGGGAAATTTCCAAAATAAAAAAAAGCGAAGTAAATTATAATTTTTACTCTTCTTTGTGCGTAAAAATTTGGTTGGCACTATCTTCTTGTTTTCCGCAATTTTCTCTTCTCAATAATAAATATATATGAACTGAAAACTACTGAAAATAATTATGGGAACAGCACAAACGTTCCGGTTTGTGGAAATCATAAAAGATCGTTTGTCGTTCTGTTTGACTTTCGGTTCGTTGTTATGTTTGTTGCTCGGTTTGTTGTTCAGGTGTGTACGAAGCTTTACAACTTAAGCAACAATTTTTGGCGAATAAAGATTAGTTTGTGATGTAATATTAGAAACACAAATTTATATCATATCAAATTTATGACAACTTAAAACCAAGAACGTGTATGTTATTGCTAAGAAATTATTAAGGAAAAGCGCAATTGCAGTGTAAATATTTATAATTAGATATTTTCGAAAGTTTATAAGTCCTCTATTGTAATCTTAATACTTAAAAGAAAATCCTGTCCATTAGCATTATAAGGAAATGGCTTTTACTTTATGAATAAGTTTCAATAACAATAGAATATCCTTGCTTGTTTAATTTACTTCCTTTGAGTCATATTGCTCTAAGGGTTGTTACATTGGTCATTAGAAGTATGTAATAAATAAACAATTACCTACTGTTTGAGAAGGGTAGTGTGAACCAATAAATAAAGTAAGAAATGTAAATTCCATTTTAGTTTAAAATTTCAAGTGTTGTGAAAATGCCACCTCATCTCGGTGCTGATTTGAAAGCGCGGATTGTTTCGGAATTAGCGGCGGGCCGTAGCGTGCGTGAAATTTCACGTATGTTAGATATACCAAAAAGCACCGTAGGGCATTACCGAGTAAAATGGAATCTTGAACACACTTTGGAAAGAGCCATCGGAAGTGGTAGACCTAAAGTATCTACACGTGCTCAAGATCTCGAGTTGTTTCATTACGTAACAGAACAACCATTTGCTACATACTCCAGGGCTATAGCTGATACACATTTTCCCGGATGCCGTATAACTGCACAAAAAAGGTTAAAGGAGATGGGAATAAGGAAGTATAATGCTGCTGCGAAAGAAGTTCTCAGTGACGAAAATAAGAGACGTCGTCTGGAATTTGCAAGGCGATATGTGAACAAACCTTTGGAATTTTGGAATCGAGTGATCCAGGAGTTTGTTGGGCTATCAATGGACGTTTTGATTCTGCTGTGTATTTAGATATTTTGGAAACTATTATGAAACCTTCAGTCGAAGTGTTTTATCCAGACGAAGATTATATTTTCCAACAAGTAAGTATTCCTATTTCACTATACTTTCTCCAAAAAATAGTTCGGGATCTGTTGAATTAACATTTTCATAATGTATTTTTGTTGTTAAAGGACAACGCCCCTATTCATACTTCGCGGGTTGTGCGCAATTGGATACGAGAAAATAACTTGAGCTGTTACCCTGGCCAGCAAAAGCCCAGATTTTAACATTATCGAAAATGTTTGGGCTCGAATACTTGCTGTTATCCGAAGACAACAAGGGCCAAATTTTATACCAGTAAACCGTAATGCACTAATTGCAGCCATTGATACCGCATGGGAAACGATTAATATTAATTATATTGATACCTTGATAGCGTCAATGAGCAGACGCCTCCAAGAATGTATCAATAATAATGGAGGTCACACCCATTATTGATTTCTTATATTTATTTATATAGTAATACCTTTATTTAAAAAAAGTTTTCATTTAATTTTAAACTATAACTTGGTATCTTAATTATAATTATGTAATAAATTCTTGTCAAAAACTAAATATATACGTTGACAATAAGAATTGCCTTAGTTTTTATTTTCACTTTTTATATTAACTACAGAAAAAATGAAACGTCATAAAATATACATTTTGTAAGGACTAAATATTATGAATAGAGAGTTTAATGATTTTTTTTAATAACTTACAATAATTAGTAGGTTAGATTTATTTAAAAATAAGTAATAATCAGTCAACCCAAATAACCATGTTTAGTTTTTGATTTAATTTAAAAGTTATTGCTTGTAGACGTTTTTAAATCAAAATTATTTCTAATTTTATTTTGTAAACATTTCCTAAACAAAATTTTGATTCGATAATTAATCGAGCTATGGTGTTTAATTAGCGATACCTTCAAATATATTCTTTAAAGAAAAAATTAAGTAAGCAACGTAAATTACCTATTTTCTAAAACGTGCTTAGTGTAATGATTCATTCTACAGTCCTTCTATAAGATAACCCCTGCTGAGACTACCTGCTGTTAGAATTGTAAATGATACCCTTAAGCCCGCTTCACAATGTGCAAACTTTTGTTTACAGAAATTGTGGTGTCCAAGTTTTAAATTTCATGAGTCTACTATGAGATACAATTGTGTAAAATTAAAACAAATAAATTTATTTCTCAAAAGAAATTAATAAAAATAGTTTAAATAGAATTTTTTTGACCATTTCTGTTAAAATTTCTAAAAATATAACGTGCTAGAGCAATTTTAAGGTCAGATTATCATCATTCATTCAAAATGTGTTGGGAGGTTTGAGTTATTAAAAATAAGCGGTTCACTAGATTCTGTAAGGGGTGCCATCCCTATAATAAAATATTATAAAGAAACCGTAATTAAAACACTATGAAATAAGACGGCCAAGGTAATGAAAGATTTCTATTATGTATAATTAATCCGTAATTGACCGGTCCAAAATACTTAGCAAAAAATATTGCGAAAGATACTTGAAAGAGAAAAGCAAAGTTCTGCACGATTAAGTAAAAATTAAATAAATAACATGATAAGATGTTTTCATAAAGAGACATCTTCAGGACTGCTAAAAAAATTTTAGTTGTTTCATATACACAAAAGTACAGAAAAATAACGAGTAGTGGCGTGAACACTACTGTTAGATCCCATGTACGGTATCAATCCAAACAAACTGTGTAAAACTTACTTATGTTAATAAATACCTCTCATAAATAATATATTTCTAGCAAACAACGGATCAATCTCTTCAGGTACTACCGTATTGTGTTCGGGAAAGACATCAAAATCTTTCACAGTAATCCTTTTGATTAAATCAAGATCTCTAATAACCAAATTTGGCTTGAAAAACTCGTACATTCCAAAATATCTGCACATTAAGAGTTCAAACGATAATTACTATTTGAAGTAAACTGACGTCACTTACCTAGCGTTTGGAAACTCATTGTACATATTTTGCCACAAATAACACATGGGTTGTTTTCGAAATATTAAGGGACCAAAATTGCCTACAAACAGGGACGGTTTGATTGTAACACATTTTTGTTCGTCCAATACTTGCGTTATTTTGCTTTAACTTTACAATAAAGATAGTAAATCAAAGTAATAGATTGTAATTGAAATCAAACAAACGACATTTTAATTTAACTCAATTATTCAATTAAATACACACACTGAAGAACTTTATCACTTTTGGTTCTATCACAAATTAGTGTTGATAAGATATTAGTTGAAATGCTTTTGCCATTGATACGATGTCAACACATGTTACGATTCAGATAATTACACGACTGAATGTCATAAGTAACCTGTAAACAGTGAGTTGATCTCAAGGTCCTTATACTACAAAAACACTAACATTGAAGTGGGAGCACATTAGATTAATTACGGTTATAAAGACAGAGATGAATACATTAAAATTATTGTTTATGACCGCTTAAACAATACCGTTATTTTAATTAACTTCAAATTTTAAATTAAGTAATTTACGTTAAATTGTTTAAATTGAAAAAAATTTTGTCAAGTTTCACTATCTTTTGTCTGCCATTTATCACATTTTTTGTCAAAAAAATCAAAACAAAAACATCAACGTCCCTGAATGTTTCTACCTCAACTAATTAGTTCGAATAGGATGATCTGTTCTAATTGTACAACAATATGTGAAAGGTTAACATACAGGTTTCACAAACAAATTACTTACTGTTTAAATTTTTTGTTTTTTAATTAAATATTTTATTCGGTGAAAAGGGATAGAATTTTGTTCAAATTTAACTTTTTGTTTTAAAATTAATCAATCACGTTTTACAAAATTGGTTTCTACCCGTTAGCGTGCATTGAAATTTTAATGGTTTCATTAAGCTAATTTAAAGCTGATTATGAATATAAATTGTCGACTTTCATAACTGCTTTAAAACAGAGATGCTGTTATCAAGTCTCGTCTAAAAACTATTATAATAGGGTGTTTCAAAAAAAGGTAACTATGTCTCTAGTATGGAATTGCGCCTCAACCCCCATCGAGTCGACCTCATAAATTCACATCCGCATGAAGCAACTCGCAGATCCGGTAGGCAAGTCTACCTTTCAAAACATTTAAATTAAACATAACGATAGCAATAAAATGCGCCTTAATAAAACAAAAATTTGTTCCTTGCTCACGAACCCTTTCGGAAACACTTTATCGTAGATCAATCACTAAGAAGGGACCCATATGGGGTTGTCGTCTCCAACCCTATCGAATCCACATCGTAAATTCACATCTCCGGAAGCAACTCGGAGGAATGCGGAAAGCAAACTAAAGCAAAACAAATGCAATTAACAAATACTGACACCACTGGAAGCATTCAAACGACCTTGTTTACAAAGATTCAACCTAATTATCATATATAAAACGAAGCGGGTACAATAAGCAAATCAGTTCCAGACAGTGTTCAGTCACGAATTTCAAATCCTGTGCAGTCAGACAGTGTATACCAAATCGGCAGTCGTTGACCGTACGACATTGCAAGACAGCGTCCAATCGATCAGCAATTCGGACGACATGTAATACAAACGCCACCATTTTTGCAAACGCTGCATCTCATACGCTACAAATGCATTCGACAACCTACGCTAAATCCATTCATGCATGTAAATATTCTATCGCATCTACAGTAAATGGAATGCAAATAAACGCATTTAAACACAAACCGACTTCGCCAGTTCTTTCTCTGATCAAACCGGCGTCTAGTATACACCCTAGACGCCGCAGTGGTGACCCCCACGTAATGTAAAATTAGAAAAAATACAACTTTTTAGAAGAACCGCAGCCTCCGCAACTACATTCACTACGAATGCATCAACGCTACAGAAAGCCGCACGATCACACAATCCGGAAGGCGAGTTCACTTTCCAAAACATTTAAATTAAGCATTACGCTAGCAAGAAAATACGCTCACAAAAACAAAAATTTGTTCGCAAATTCTGCTCACGAGTCTTCAAAACACTTTATCGTGGATCAATCCACTAAGAAGAAACCCATAAGGGGTCTCCAACCTCATCCAATCGACATTCGACGACCTACGCAACATCTCATTCATGCATGTAAATATTTATGTAAATATTCCATCGCATCTACTGTAAGTAAAATGTAAATAAACGCAATTAAACACTAACTGACTCCGCCAGATTTTTCTCTGTTCAAACCGGTGCATAGTGGGGCCAAATACCCAAAAAGTTGGCAAAAATATATAATTGAAGAAAATTGCTGTAGTCTCTTTAACAAATTAAATACCTAATCTAAAATATGTAATAAAGTTATAAAAACGTACAATTCATAAAAATTAAATAAAAGAAAGAAAAAATGATTTCAATAAATTCCATAATATTATTTATGTAATGATACATGACAACATATTTTAATAGGATTATAGGTAAACAAAGTTAGTAAATATGCCAAGCACTTCAGGTTCATTAGGATTCATTCTGTGTAAGTAAAAAGTGTCAAACTTGTTATTGCAAGTTAAGAGAAGTATTTCCATAAAAAACTTGTTTAAAGTGGGAAAATATGCCAAGTACAATAATAGATATTGTAAATGATATTTGTTTAGCGCACTTTAAAAAATAAATAAAATATCTTAATTTATTAATTTAGGTTATGTTCCCATGGTTTCTCAGCAAATATCTTTCGCTTGTAATTTTCAGCAGATATCTGGCTTTAACTATGTGAAAAAAGAGTTGCTTGTTTTTGCACGTTTTTGATAAAATGAATGTGGTTTTACATTTTTGGTTATTTATTCCTTTACAGGTTCTTATTGTACTATTAATTTTATTAATTTTCTCAGACCCCATCACCTACAGCTATAGGATGCTACCCTCCAAAATATTAAAATCACTTTCTTGAGATGTTTTGGAAATGTTAGAATCTCCACAAATTCATATATACTCTAGACGCTAGTTTTTTTAAAGAAAGCAGTTCAAATGAAAAATTATTTTAAATTCCTTGCGTTCTGTGTATTTTATCATTTAAATAAAAAAATTCTTCATAGTTCTATTTGTTATTGTTCGTGTTTATTATCAGTTTATGTTTTATGATATTATTTTCTTTAGATACCTACCACTATACTATTATTTTTCTTTCTAAGATTTGTTCTTTAGTAGCTTCATTTGTTTTTCTATTTCTTTTAGTACATCAATTTGTTATTTGTTCATTAGGTTGGTGCAATTGTTCGTTTAGTTCCATTTGTTCAATTTGTCTATATAACAAGTAAAAAAAAAAAAAATGTTGAATAAAATATAAAAGAAGCTTTCATTTCAATCGACCTTCATTTAACACTTCTATATAATGTTATAGTGGAATGTACTTTTCACCTACACATAAGTTGATTTTTGTTCTTATAAAATCCTTAAAATTCATAAAATATGTCTGATTTATGGGTAGAATTTTTTAAAGCATTGGTCCTGAGTTCAGTACCTCATAAAAAACAATTAGGAAATCTGAAGGTTTCAGAATTTTTTACCAACTTTTTGGGTATTTGGCTCCATGTGCGGCGTTGCTAGTAAACACCCTAGACGCACATTAGGATAGGTAAAAATTAAAAATAACTGAGGCTTCCAGCTTAATAAAAAAATTTTCATTACCAATTTGGATTGAAGGTAAAAGGCAGGGGTTTATAGCAGTTTAGGTAAAATCTTAAAAAATGTGAATAGGTTTTATTTTTAAGGTGTCAACAATTTATGACATTTGACGCCTACTAGATTATGTAAAATTTTCAATTTAGTAAAATAAAAGTCGATTCTCCATATTTCTTCTTGTATCTTCACTTAGAAAATAAATATTGAGATGCGGTTTTTACAATTTTTTATTTAATTTTATGCTCTTTTAAGTAAATAATTTAATAGTATAGCATTGCATTTGAATATTTCCAAAAACAATGGAAAAATTAACAATTAGTCAAACAACGTCACCTAGCGATCGTTAAAAAACCAGAATAAAACCATAATATAGTATTTCATTAGGCACTGAATTGACTTTCAAATGATATTAAATTTGTCAAAATTTCTAAAGCGGTACAAAACTTATTACTGTTTTACTTCGTCAGCTTTCCCAGTCACTCCTACCAGTTATTTGACAAGATAGAAAAAAGCATTGAAACAAACTTGCATTAAATAATCTGATAATTACGAATATTTAAATTTTTATGGTACGACTACCATGCATTTATTATAAAAAATGTGGTTTTTATTATTATTGTGAACTACGTCCCTATCGGCGGAGTAGGAAACTTGAAAATATTTTCAGCAGTTTTCATAAGCAACTTTATTATATAGATTTTTCTCTTAGTTGTATCGATAAATAGTTTTCAAGATACAGCCGGTGGCCTCTTTAATTAATACACATGGTGTACTAAAGAGAAATAAGAACCTATGTCAAATTGGACGAATAATGTGTAATTCTTAATTTAAAAAATTATTTTAAATTTATACCATATATTCCATTTAAAAATAGGGTATTTTTGCTTTGAATATTTATTACTTTTGAAGTTAAATTCTGTATGCGATGTTATAAAGTAATTTTTAAAAAAAGATTAACAAACTTCGCTTTAAATGTTTTATCAAAAAACTATTGTTGTATCTTCAGAAAAAACCTAAAATGGTTAATTGAAGGTAGATGCATTCAAATTTAATTTAATTTCTAATTCAACACGACCCAAATTTTGATTAATGCTATTATTCTAGTAATTGAAGAAACGATCATATTAATATACAAGGTGTTTAAAATACGTTCCGATATTTTACACACTTATAGATCTCATGAGTCATCAGTCCAAAAATCAACCGTTTCCAAGATACAGGCAGTTTTTGAAATTAAGCCCAGTTGTAATGATTCGTCGTATTTATCAAGTCAGCTATGGAAATAAAAAAACAAAATTTGTTCGTTTCTGTCAGTCTAGTTGCCGCATTTGTTGTAATCATTGTGTGGCTGTCATTGTTAGTGTTATTGTTGCTATTGAAGTCGTTGTTGCCGTTGCTCATTGTTGAATTTTTCAAATATGCCGGAACATACCAACGCAGAAATGGCAGACATGCATTTCAAGTATGTAATGTGTTGCAAGGCCGATGGACATGCTTATAAGGCAGGTCGCTTTTTTGCCAAAACATTTCCAAACCCGGTATTTCTGTGTGCCAAACTTTCTACAAATTTACATTAACATTTACCACAGTTGGATCGTTTAAATCAAGGAACTGTGATAGTGGTCGGCCTAGATCAGTTTCTACCCCCGAGGCAGAACATTTTAAAAAGAATTAGCAGAAAATTCCGGTACTAATACTAGAAGACTTCTCTACTAAAAACAAATATTAATTCTTCCTAATTTGGAGAATGTTAATGTACGTGAGCATTCCATACCATATTCAAAGGGTACATGCTCTACTGTGTCTGATTAAGCCGCACGACTGTTGTTTTGTTGACGAATGCTGACAAAAGTTGCGGAGAACCCAAATTTTGTTACGAAAATTTTATTTACTGACGAAGCTGGTTTCACGAAAATTGGGATTTTTATTTTCATAATAGCCATGTTTGAGCTGACCAAAACCCGCACGCCATTGTCAAATCGAACCATCAACACCGATTTTTAATCAACGTTTAGCTTGGTGTGTTGGAAAACCATCAGATAGGGCCTTGTTTCCTGCTTAACCATTTGACTAGTCAATCGTATCTTGACTTTTTGCGGAATACCTTGCCACTGCTGTTAGAAGATGTACCCCTCAAACACAGAATTAGTATGTAGTTGATGCACAATGGAGTTCCTAAGTATTTTGCAGTCTTGGTCAGAAATTACCTAAACAAAAATTAATGGCATGGTGGATAGGGCGAGAAAGTACAATTGCGCTTAGCTACTCCAGGATCTCCCGACCTTACTCCGCTCTCAACTTTTGCATTTGGGGGCATTTAAAGACATTAGTTTATTGAAGTCCTGTGGTTAATTTAGATGAGATGCGAGAATGAATTGAATGATGTCTGCCAAACTGTTTGTACAAATCCGGGACCTCTTTGAGAGTTTAGGTAACGGTCACTGTGAGTTAGGCAACACACAATACACGGAGTCGAGGTGTAAACGCGACATTTCTCCGTGTTCGCTCTTTAACGAAAATTTTTGGGGATTTAATTCCCAGAATTCAACTTCCGCGTTGTCCCACTTGGCCAATACATTTTCGGCTGATCTTCACTTCCGCCTTGTAACAACTACTATCACGTCGTGTTACGTGAAATTCAAATTTGCCTTCATCTGAGTGCTTAATCGTAATTCCGTCAAATTTTCTAGTGGTATGTATAGGACCCTGCAAACTTTCAATGTATAGCGGTATATTTTAGCTGGGGAAAGGATTGATTACTCGATTTTCTGAAGTTTATCTTAGGACGGATGCGTGTACTAATTTCTTCTAATGGTCGCTCGATTGCACTCAGGTACGACAAATATTCTTCATGGCTTCTTCAACGTTACACCGTGCATAATTTTCAGATAAGGCGAGTTACCTGGGATTAGAGTTATCTGGAGTTAGTCCGGGATTAGAGTTACCTCCGAGTTACCTGATTAGAGTTACCTGGGATTAGAGTTACTCCGGGATTAGAGTTACTCGGGATTAGAGTTACCCGGGATTAAAATTACTGGCTTTAAAGGTTCTTTTGGCCTAAACAAAACCAATTACCTGGCTGATTAAATTCATCGGGATCTCTTTCAACCTTTTATTGTCTTGTCGCTGCGTGTGTCGCATACTTGGGGTTTGCTGTTAAGATTGCTGAAGTACGGGACATCCTACCGAAATTAGGGTCGCCGCAGCTGGAACCGACACCACATATCTGTATCTTCTCCTGTGTGTGTCAACATCGTAAACCTCTATCTACAACATAAGGTCAGATTTTTCTAATTATACTTCTGCGCTGAAAACAAACCATCTCCGGGACGTCACACTGCTACCGAAAACGTCTCAAGCGTAACACCTAAATAAGTACAACTTGTCTTGGCACCTTAAGTGCAGTTAAATCTTTGGAACTCGAAACGTATTTGTTCACGTATTTATATTTTTTTGTTAATTCACTACAATATAATTAATTAACTTGTTGTGGCGCATATACTTGCCCAATCTGTAAACGAATGTGTACCGTAAAGGCGCGAACTTGCTTCATTTACCCACCATTGCTTGGGGATTTTAGAGTATATGGGTAAGACCACGGAAGAGCGCTCTTTTGGGGAAACACCTAACTCTCCGATACTTTTTAACGCTAAATATTGCAACTGCGAACACTAAATACACCTTCGTATTGTGCGGGTGTGGTTACGTCGCCATCTTGTCTAGATTAAATAACGCCAGTGGCGTACCGCATAAATTATTAACTTGCTATTAATCTTATATTTTTTTTCCTTCTTTGTGTAGACTATATATATGGGTACGAACGAATACGCTTCGTAGAATTAACTTACGATGTAGGTGGATATATTTAAATTGTGCTCTGTTCCTTCTTCTTTATGGTGTGTTATTAAATATAACGTTTTGTAGGTTACTTGTGTCTCTCTCTTTATTGTATTTATTGCTCCTTTAATTTATTACGGTTGATTGTTGCGTCTGTTTCTTTAGTTCGGAAGCAGGTTTGTATCCACGCATTAGACTATGGCGCCCTCGGATGAAATCAAGACAGTTCTGAAGAAGCGGTGGATCCTTTTTTCTCACCCACGCCCTACTCTTTCGGCTGCCGGCAAAACTTACTTTTCTTCAATTAACCGTAGCAAGAAATTGGCATCCCAACTTCGGGGCTCGATTTTCTTTCTCGTTTCTTTCTTTTTGTGAAATCGGATTATCGAGTCAAGGTTGCTCGAGTATTTTTTCTTTAATTGTCGTTCGATTCTCTTTGAAAATTTTATTTTCTCTCTCTCTAGTACTTAGTGCTATTGCTTGCTTTCCTTATTACTATCAGTTTGATCAGTAATAGGACATTTACTTAAATTGTTTTATTATTCTAG